>JAQZBX010011470.1:0-42642 GCA_029593785.1 Cabassous unicinctus
TGCATCGGTTTTTCTCGGTCATGAAATTTTTAAACTGCAACTTCAGTATTAACTTTGTAGTAGAATGAAATTGTCATGGATATATTTATCCATGTAAAAGGGACTATAAAAGAATAACATGATAATTTATTTTAAATTTAATTCAAATTAAAACCATTTACACAGGAATGAATTTAATCACAATTTCTAAAATGCAGAAACTTTTAAGAAATGAAATGGAACAGATGTTTGATATTATTCAGCAGAATATGGCATTTATATGAATAAAGAGAAATATATCCAGAAAAATTTAAATAGGTAAAATGTAATTAACCCAATTGGAATTTAGCCAATTAGTAGAGTTTGTCCCAGTGACCCTTATGGCAGTGTCTCTTTTGTGCCAACTTCAAGGATTTTTTAAAATTAAAAGCTCAAAAGGGTAATACAACAGTAAAGCTTCTGCTCACTGAAAATCTAAGAACTAATTTTAACTTTTATTAGCTTGCAGTGTAACATTGACTAAATCTTATACAGCATTCTATGTCCTTTTTGGTGAAACAGCCACAATTTAGATTTTTTATACACAAGTGGGAATGGAGAGAAATCTTCTTTTAGTTACTTATGGTAGTCTCTGGAGCAGTGGGAATAACAAACGCACTGATTGGCAACATTGTAGAAATAAGAATATAAATCCCCTTAATTTTTGCAATTGCATGGTTTAATATACTATAGCCATTATCATGATATACACATAGTTTAAAAACTCACATTCTAGGCAACTGATGAAAAGGTATTATCTTCAAAATCAACCACAGGTTAAGATTGATTTTTAAATCTTGAATGAGCTACATTTTTGTGTTTTAAAAGATTTTGTCCTTGAGTAAATACATAGCATATTCATACCAGAATCCATAAGATACCAACTTTTTTTGGACAAAAAGTTGCATTTTTCTAAATCGTAGCAAAAATGAAGTATCTTTTGCTTAAACTGTAGCTAATACCATGTACCTCAGGGTAAGAGGTTTTGATTTGGGTTTTTTGTTTGTTTGTTTTTTTCCCAACACCAAAAAGGGAAAAAAGTAAGTTGATACACAGTTCCGTTGCTGTCTTTCCTGTCTGAAAGCTCAGAGAAACAAAGGTAACATTGTCATTGTTTTATGATTTTAACTCTGCTGGGAAGCTTCTCTAGTAAGTCTCAACTGCAGGGGATGCATTTGATGAAAATCTTGAAAGCAATTGAGTGGTATAAACTGTTGACTTTTATCCTTCCCTATCATGAGTCGCTTATTCTTTGAAGGATCTTTACCTGGGAAGCTTTCAACTTCCATTGTCATACAAAGCCTTCTGTACCCAGAGAGAAAACAAAATTAACTTTTCAAGGACATGGTGGTCTGAAAAGAGGAAAGTTATTTAGGAGCTAAGCATAAGTTCAAAAATCTAATCAGTGCCCCACTGAAAATAAGTTGTGTGAACAACCAGTTTTCTCCCTTAGGCCTATAGAGCTTGTACATGAAACTATTTTTAAAAACTCTGCAAATCATTTCGTTTGCATCCTTCCTTCCTTGGATTATTTTTATATTCATTTTCATATCAGCTCCTGCACAATTTAATATGAGTTCTGGAAGTCAGTCATAGGCACCACAAATTTTCTAAAACTTTCTTAATTTTAAGTATGTTATGTTATGCAAATCATAAGTGTGCCTATTGTTTTCAATCTCACTGAATTTAAATTTTCTCTACAAAGAAAGGAGTTCTTCTTTTAAAAAATCTTTCTTCTAAAACTAACGTTCAATGTCCACATGTAGAGTAAAATCAATTGAAACAATTTCTTCTGATACCATGTGAGTTTGTTAGTAATCCTATACTATAATCCTGTCAGTGTTAGCCAAGATGGTTATTAAAATTATTCGGTCCCAAATCTTAATTTAGTTCTAGTAAATCATTTTATGCTATTGATTGACTTGAGCACTTCATGGGCAACCATAGCTAGGGCCTAGTTTTCAAAGTGATTCTTCTCCTTTCATAGCATTTTGAATAAGAAGGCAAATATTTCATAGCTGCAATAAATCAGATGATAAATGTCAAAAGATTTCAACAAGAGAGTAATTAAAAGGGAAAAAAAAATCAAGAAGTCCAGGCTTTGCTGTAGAACAGAGTGCTGATTAGAAATAGATTTTAGAGAACATAAACAAAAGGTTTATCTTTATGAAGAGAACCAATGAAAGGGCTCTAGTCAAGAGCTTGTCTAGTCAAGTTCATGACAGGTTAAAGGTCGGACCCAGGATTCTGAAGTTCCAGACTCGTTTTGCTCCCATTATTCTTTTCTGCCATTAACGTTTCCATAACAGAGAAAGACATTTACAGTATGGAACAATTTACATAAAAATAATTTATATAATTACAAAAAAATGATATGTAGAGACTAGATCACTATAAATGAAAATTTCCATTATCTAGCTGTCTGCTTTCTGCATTATAAATTCACCGATTTCAATTTTTTTAAAAAATTTATGTTCAAGTAAACAAATTCCATATGGATGTTTTATTTTCTTTGTCTTTCCCTCCTTCTTTCTCTATTTAACTCCTTTATTCCCATATCTCCTTTTTATCTTTAAGACTATGGATGTCTTCTACCTTAGCAGTTTACTTTATCAATAGCAAATAAAATGGTATGAACTGGTATTCACAGACTTTATGAGATACAATGATTATATAAACATATAGTATCCTTTGTCTTTTGCATTCAAGTTTTCACTTTAGATAATGATATCTCTGTGTACAAGTGGAGCTGAAAAGGTCAGTACATGATAAGCAATATGCAGATTGTAAACATTTAGTCTGCTCTTTCACCTTCTGCGTCATACAGTTTTAGATTTAGGTAATATTCTCTAACATTGTCAACCCCGGTACCCATGTTCAAACCTAAAAGATATATTTATCCATTCCCTCTTCCTCACCTCCCAGAATTAATTGATCATGCAGTCTTCCTAACTTTTCTCATGAATAATTTTCAAATGTATCCCCCTGCCCCCTTTTCCATCTACTTCTATTTTCCCTGCTATTTTCATCTCTCACTTGCACTATAACAATATGTTTTTTAATTGGCTTTTTTGGCCCTAAAAATCCAACCTCAAAATTGTTACCAAGATGAATTATCTATATTAAAAATCTGCTGAAAAACCTTCACTGGCATTTAAGAGTAAGTCCAAGTTCCTTACTGTGACTCATAATTCCTTAAGATCTGAACCCTGCCTACCTTTCCAGTCAGGGAAGGAAAAACAAAAATCTTAGATCAGGATGATTTATTTTTAGCCAAATCAAGCATCTGTTAAAAATTCTGATTGTTTACTTTGTTGAAACCTGGACTCAAAGATGGATTAGGATGAATGAAGTTGAGAGGCCAGAATTTTCTTGGACTAATATAAAAAGAATACAAAGAACAAGGAGAACAAACGATTTTGCCTGTTTTTTAATGTGTGACCTACCACCCACCCATTAATTCTGTCTTCCAAGAGCCCAGAAGTTGGTCCCTTCATCGAGACACCGAGAAGTACATTCAGGGGGGAAAGCATCAGCCCTCTGGAAAAGTGCTTTTACCTGCTGTCTTAGTTTGCCAGGGTCGCTATGACAACCACAAAATGGCTGGCTTAAATAACAAGAATTTATTGTCTCATGGTTCTAGAGGCTACAAGTCCAATAGGGCCTGCTGTCTCCCGGACTCTGTAGTGCTCGCTCTCTCTCCGTGGGCTGCTCCTCTGGTTTCCACAGACTTCTGGCTTCTTCCTGACTGGCTGCATTTGAACTACCATTGCTTATAAGAATTTCAGTCATATTGGCTTAAGGCTGCCCTCATTCAGTTTGTTTACACCTTAACTAATAATATTCATCCCCAAAGGTCCTATTTACTAATGGGCTCACACCCACAGGAATACAGAGTAAGGCTTGAATGTGTCTTTTGTGTGGAGCATGACTCAACCTCCAACACCACTGGATAAAATGTTGCCACTGAAATAGGTTTCTTGCTATCATCAATGGAAAAACTTGGACATGGGGACAGTAGAGGCTAGGTAGTGGCACTTAACTGGCAGGGACAAGATGAGACTTTTACCATAATAGGCAGGAGAACCAGAGTAGTCAAGCACATGCTTTGATACCAAACAATTTGTTTGTAATGTCTAATCAATTATAAAGCCCTTAACATCCAAAATGACCGATATACCCTAAAACATTTATTTAATCACCTCAATAAAGTATTGTAGCTCTTCAATCAATTATAAACCATGAATTAATTCATAAACCCAACGTCTCTGAAAGAATAGGGAGCCAAATATCTTTGAGAAAGGACCCTGTGAGAACATCAAAGTATATTCTCTAATTCTTCTTCCCTGACCTTTGCCAAAGGAGCTTGTGGCTATTTACCAGTGTGGCTGCATACTGGGAAAGAGAAGTACATAGACGTTTGGAAGACTAAACCCTCGTTTGATAATCCCTGGAGACCTACAATGCCATTATGATACATAAATTAAGAGTGAAGGCTTGAGTCTATTTCATGGTAGACCTGTCTTCCCCACAATCTGGGTGCAATTTTGGAATGGAATCATTCAATAACTATCAGAATCCATACAATGAATTTCTGAACCTTGGAGAGAAGACTACCAAAGCAGGAAGGGCCAAATGCGACGCCATGGATCCTTCCTTCCCTAAGAAGAGTTAGGCCAAAACAAAAACTACATTTCTGGCAGGGCTCTCTAAATTAGTGCCACCATTAATTAATTGAAAGATACAGGGGTTTTGATCCCTTTCATGTGCCCTTTTAATTTGCCTTTTTGTCTGTACAGAAAATCAATAAGACTTGGAGAAGGGTAGTAAATTAAGAGCTTAATCAATAGTTACTCCAATTCAAGCTGCTGAATCAAATATGGTCTATTAGAAGAAATCAAAAGAGCTCTCCAGCTAAGTAAAAAGTTAGAAAACGTTTTTTTTTCTCCATCACTCTAAATAGAGAATACCGGAAATGGTTTGCTTTCACCAGGCATGGATAGCAGTATATTTTCACTCTTCTGTCTTGGGTATGTCAATTTTCCAACTCTGTGCCAAAAGTTAGTCTATAGGAATGATGGTGATCTCACTATTCCAGATGATATCAAGTTGGATTACTATACTGATTATTTCATAAGAGTAGAATGATGAACTCTGTTTTCATTTTCCTGGTTGTTCAAGCCAAAACCATGCAATAGGTTGGCTTAGACAACAGGAATTATTAGCTCATGGTTTTGAGGCTAAGAAAGGTCCAAATCAAGGTGTCATCAAGGAGATGCTATCTTCCTGAAGAATGGCATTTTGGAGCCTGCTGCTGGTGATCTTTGGTCCTGGGCTCCTCTGTTACCAGGTCATGCACATGGTGGCCTCTCCTGGACTCTCCCTTGTCTTCCAGTTTCTGCTGACATTCAGCTTCTTCTTTCCTGTGGCTTTTTCTCTCTAACTGTCTGAATATCATTCTCCTTATAAAGGACTCCAGTAATAGGATTAGGACCCATCCTGTTTGAATTGGGTCACACCTTAACTGAAGCGGCCTCATCAAAAGGTCCTATTTAAAATGAGTTCACACCCACAGGAATAGATTAAGTTTAAGAACATGTTTTTCTAGTGTACATAGCTCCAAGCCACCACAATAACAAAGGCAATCCATATGCAATTGATATGAAAAACTCATCAAGATACATGAATGTCATAGAATAGTGTATCTCATATGATCCTATTTGCATGCAAATAACAAAAATAAATTGGTAAAATTGATTACTGCAAATTTAAATATAAATTTTGAAAGAAAAAGTGAGAAACTGTAATATCCTCTGAGAACAAACAAGAACAGATGTAGGGAGGGCACCTTCTAATATTTTCCTTATGCTCTTTTATAAAATTTGAAAATTTTACCAAGATAAAGCATTACGTTTTAATAACAAAGTATTTTTTAAGATGACTCCTTTCCTCATTTGACCCCTAATCAGACAAATCTTTCAAAAACTCTTGCTTCATATATCTTTGGTCATTCCGAGAATCCAAAATACTCTTTTGAGAAGATATCACAAGGGCTTCCTACATGGTTTTTTATATTCTTTTGATAACAAATGCATTATTTTGTAAGAAAACTTCTGTATCGATTTCCACGACTGAGAAACTGATTTCAGTAGAAAAATATTTACATTCTTGTTTTAAATCAATCAGAATATGGTAATGATATACATTCAGTTTAAATCTCTCTTAGAAAACATGTTTTTCTTGGGTACTTAGCTCCAAACCACCATAACCTCTAAGTAGTAGCAATTAATATAGTGGTCCTAATAAGGCATATATATGCAAAAAGGTTCAAGATAAACCCCCTAAAAATTTAAAAAGTGTTCAATGGACTGGACACATTGGGATATCCTTGCCAAAATGAAAGGCAAATTGCTGCATCTTGCATCACCTACAACTGGGAAAGAATAAATTGTGCTTGATGTTTCACTTGGATTGTGAAAGCAACATATAACACATTGGTGTCTAGATATAAACTATTTACTAAGAAGCCTATAAGATTGCCATTGTTGAATGGAATCCAGAGAAAGATAAGTTTCTACAGCTGATAAGGTTGCAGTAAGAAAAATCTCTGTCCCTTGATTCCCATGATTTAGTGGACCAAATAGCACTTGAAATGATTGAAGCTGATCAGAGTGCTTGGTGTAGGCAGTGACAGACCCCAGGAAGAGAATCAGAGAAAACACTCATTGAATGCCCCATGAAGAAAACACAATATCCCACCAGTAAGCAATTCTTCTCCTCTTATAAACAGCCATCAGCTTCTTATTAGGATGTGTGGCCTGAATGCCCAACTCTAGACACCAAATGGCCATGCAACCTAAGCTATCCAACATGAATTTTTTTGTTACTGGGTCCACAAAATCATCAAATTAAATGTTCTAACAATACTGCATCATCAACTGAATGCAGATATATGAAGATGCTCTGAAGACAAAATTAAGTTCCATGAGCAGATAACTCCAATTTTTACCATTTCTGCTCCTATTGTGCTGCCTCCTATACCTCACAGAGTCTCATTAGAAGTACCCTATTACCATTTTACTGAGGAAGAACCCATCTAACCTCAGTTTACTTATACATGCTAAATTAGAACCATCCAGAGGTGTATTGATACAGCATTTCAAGCCCATTCTAGGATCTGAGGGAAGACCTATCTTCCCAGAAGGCACAAATTCCAGTGTGGTTGGGGTGGAGTTATATGCTCCAAACCACCATCCAGTATGTGATGCTAAATCTCCCACAGCCAAAATTCATGGGCCTGGAAATCAAGAAGTGGAAGTGAAAATGGCCTCACACCATTACACCTTATGTCTCTCTCATATATATTTGCTTTCCATCCCTGGAACTTTGGTTTCTGCTTGTTTAGAAGCTTTAGCACCTGTGGCATAGACTGCCAATTTCCCAAAACTAATTAACCCCTTCTCACGTCAAAAACAGAACACCCTAAGCACTTGTTTAGCATACAGCTGCCCAGACAGAGACTACAAGTTCCAGTTTATTTTGCATCCATATCCAGACATGTGATTAAGTCCTGGCTAATGGGATGTGAGTAGAGTGATGCATGCAACTTCCAGGTCAAATACTTCAAAAAGGAAATGCTTGAATTTCATTTCCTTTCTTTCCACATTCATGTGGGCTAGATTTTACAGATGTAATGCAGGTGAGCTTACCCTGCAGATAAGGACAAGATCACAAAGCAGCAAGACAGAACAAGATAGAAGGAACCTCTGGATAACCTTATATCCAAATACCTTAACACACTTTCCAATCCTGGACTCCTGACACTGAAACTATCTTGTTTAAGCTACTCTGTTTTGGGGTTTCTTCATTATAGCAGGTTAGCCTGGATTTTACTTGAACAGTACCCAAGGGGGAAATGCTCTTAGCAGGTGACGTGAAAATGGTCCCACTGCTCTAGCAGATGGGACAGCAGCTTGGTCGCTTGAGAATACACATGTCACTAGACCAACAGAAGGAGAGGGGAGTAACTATGTTTACTGGGGTGATTAAAACAATTTAAGGGGAAAGAGTTATTGTCATATTGTAAAGATAGGGAAGAATATGTCTGGAAAAATGGGGATCTTCTGGGATATCTCCTAATTCTGCTACAATCAGGAAGAATTGAGTCACCCAAAAGGAATAAACCGTGATTTCCTATGTGTCATCTGAGGGAAAAGGGAGTTTAGAATGGGTGGTAAAGGGAAGAAGTTATGAATATCCATATGTCCTCATGAACAGTTGTAGAAAAACAGGGCTGTACAAACTACCAATATTTTCTTTATTGCTCTTATGTATAAAATTTTCCTTTTTTAATGATTTTCCTCTCTTCTCTACTGCTTTATATAGGATCTTCAGTTTTGCAGGTAGTTACTCACTTTATAATATAGTCTACAGATTAGGGGATTGTAGGGAGAAATGGATATACTCTATAAATGGATGTAGGGAGTAATGAGACTTTGGATCTTCTTTCTGGGGACAGCATATTGTTGTTTGTATGAGGAAGTATTGCATTAGGTTAGATAAGAACATTTTATTTTATATCTACTATTATTATGTGGAAGTTTAAGAATGTGAAGCAGGAAGTATACAGATGTGGACTGAAGCAAGTTGCAGAGCATGGCACCTATGTGGTCTGGTTCACTCACCACCAATACCTATCCCTTGCTAGTATTTCTGAAAATCTAAAAAAGAATTGCATCATCTCCCAGACTGTTGCCCACCTCCAGCTCACATGTCATGTAAAGTCTGCCCATCAAATAACTCATTCAAGACATCAGTCGGAAATTGAGTTATATGGGGACAAGCAGAGCATCCATTGTGCTGATGCAGATTGTGACGGAGAAAAGTACATCTTGAGGTGGCATATCTGTTGGTGCCTTCTGGATTCAGCAGGTGGATCTCTGATTGGGCAGTGCTATGGGCTGAATTGTGTCCCCTCAAAAGATATATTGAAGTCCTATACCCCAGTATCTCTGAGTGTGACCTTATTTGGAAACAGGGTCGTTGCAAAGGGAATTGGAATTAGTTAAGCTAAACTAAGGTCATACTGGAGTATGGTGGGTCCTTAATTCAATATAACTGGTATCCAAATAAGAAGACAAGAAGAGACACAGAGAGAAGATGACCATATGACAGTAGAGGTAGAGACTGAAGTGCTGAAGCTGCAAGCCAAGGAAAGCCAAGGAATGCCAGAAAACACTGGAAGCCACAAGAGACAAGTAAAGATTCTCCCCTATATGCCTTAGAGGGAGGAAATCCCTGCTGGCAACTTGATTTGGGACTTCTAGCCTCCAGAACTGTGAAACAATACATTTCTGTTGTTTTAAGCCACGCAGCTTGTGGTAATTTTTTATAACAGCCTAGGATACTAATACAGGTAGCTTCTGAATTTGGCAGAAATGGCTTGGTTCTGAAGCTAGCGGTGAACGACAACTTCCTGGTGGTGGCAGAGGCAGCAGCTTCCTCAGCCAGCCACTTTTATGGGATGTCATTCATGGAACCTCAACTCTAAGCCCAAGTCTTTGTTGATGCTGTGAGCTCTCTATATATCTTAGGAGGTCTTTTGTATCCTTTTAAACTACTCAATTGATTTAATACCCAGGTTTAGATAACACACAAGCAGCTTTATAATGTATGATGATTGTTTTTACTATCTCTCCTTTCTGATAATTTACTTGACAAAGTAACAAATATGAAAAAAGAAATCTTTCAAGTCAAAAAGTCTCTTAATCAAAAATGCGAGGCTTAGAATTCAGGAGAGAGATTAGGACTAGTGGTTTTTTTTTTTTTGGTTTTTTTTTTAAAAGCAAATTAAAGTTAGAGAAGTAGATATGAATATCAAGAGAAGGCTACACAGACAAGAAAGGAGGCCCAGGGCAGAATTTGGAATAGTGTAGAAGGGAAATTAACAGTAACAAGTAGATAAAGCAGGGAGTGAAAGGATGGCTATAAAATGCCATGTCATGAAAGCCAGGGGTGATTTTTTTCTGAAAAAGGGGTGGGGGCATTAGTATTAAATATTGATGACTTATCAAGGAGAATGTAAAGTGAACAAGGACCACTGTTTTTTGTTTTTAGACAATCACATGTGGCCATCAAGGCTGCTGATCAGTTCTTAACGAGGGAAGGTATAAGGCATTGTTATTGAGTTAAAGTAGGAGAAGATAATGTGGAAATTTCATTATTGAGGGTAGAAAACTTTTATCTGAAAAATGCATTGGCCAAAAAAAGGAGAGTGATATTTTCCTTAGTTCCCTGAGAAAATAGCATGGCCAAAGGACAATTTCTATTCTGTTTTCCCTTTCTTAATGGGAATGTGTACAGGCAGAGGCATTGAAGATGCAATAGAAAGACTGTATTAGCTTCCCAGGGCTGCTTTACCAAAGTACTGCAAAGTGGGTAGCTTGAAACAAGAGAAATTTATTCTCTCACAGGTCTGGAGGCTACAAGTGTGAGATCAATGAGTCAGCAGGGTCAGGCTCCCTTTGGAGGCTCTGGGGAAAACTCTCTCCTTGCCTGTTCCAGCTTCTGATGGTCTCTGGTGGTCCTCGGCTTGTGGCAGAATAACTCCAAGCTCTGCCCCTGTCTTTGCATGACGTTCTGTCTGCCTCTGTGGGTCTTCTTGTCTTTTAACGACACCAGTCATAGTGCATTAAAGGTCTAGCCTACTCTGATATCTTCTCTTATCTTAACTAATTACATCAGCAACAACCCTATTTCCAAATAAGGCCACATTCTGAGGTACGCGGGGTTAAGTTGTCAATATATTTTAGGGGAGTCACAATTCAACCTATAACAGAGAGGATAATTAATAAAGGAAGGTTCAGAAATAAGAGGGCAAACTTTCATATTGTGAGGTTATGCAATTTATCTAATCAGAGATGAGAGAAATAATTATTGCTTCCAACAAAAATTCACTTACTGAAAAAAGTTAAAAATTAATTTAACCAATAAATCTCTTACGATTAAGAATTTTTTTTTTTTAACTTTCTCTGCTCATCAGAAGGAATACAGAAACGTAATTTTTGTTGTTGTTGCAGTGATGTTAGAAATTGTACTTTACCATTCGCATTCCTGGAGAGCAAGAGTTCAATGCCACTCTAATTATAATTCAGAACAACTCTGTGCCTTTTTGAAACACAGAAACTAACAACGTTGCAACTGGAATGGACCTTGCAAGAGAATGTTGAATTCTTTCCTCATTATTTAAATTAAGGTTTCAAAAGAGGTCAGGTACAATATAACCACAAGAATTCTAATTTGTAAAACAACCATTTAAAAAAAAAAACTCATTTTCTCTTCCAAATATACTTCAGAAATAGTTCACATAAAGCATGTAGTTTGAGGAGACTTTTTCTAGATCCACCCAACTTAAGTAATTGGCAACAAAAATCTGTTTTTATATGTCTGTAGATTGAACTGAATTGGGCAGAATAGAATATATCTGGATAACTCAGGACCCAAATAAAATTAGACCACACTTTGTCTCAAAATATCAATTCCCTCTTTTTATCCTAAATTACATAGGTTGATTTTGTACCCAAACTAAATTCAACATACACTTTTATTTATGTCATATTGTGATCCATCCTTATAGTATGGTTTTACATGAATGATTTTTAAAACATGATATGGTTTCTCGTAAGCCATAAGGGTAAAATACTCTGTGAATCATACTTTGGGGGCCTTGAGACAAAGAGGCCTTTATATTGGATTTTTCTGAGAACTCTTCCACAAAGCTGTAGTCTTAACTAAAGTCTATATGGCAAATCCACAAATCAGAGTGGGAGCACACACACACGTACACGCACAGAGAAAGGAAGAGTGTCGAGGAAAGCAGCAGTGTCAGCCTCCTAGCACGAGAAGACATCTACCTGGTGAACTTAAAGTAACCTGCTGTCTTCGTATCTTTCAAAGACAGATCATGAACTAATAATGACTCAAGGAAATTTCACAATCTGGCATCTGAGACAAGATGTAGTTGGCAAATAAAGTGTACTTAAAGGTTGCCAATTCACTGGAGATTTTAAGAGCCTTCAGGATCTCTATTAATGGAAGAAAACCATATATATATATATATATATATTCTATTAGCATTCATGGGCTAAAAAAGCATTAATCATCTCTGTAGTGGGCAACCTCTAAAATGGTTCCCAATAAAATCCACCTCCTGCTTTCTATGGCTTTGTCTTAATCCCATAGACCTAATGATTTGTTTGTAATGAAGAGAATGCAGCAAAAGTGAGGGAATGTTACTTCCTAAAAAAAAAAAAAAAATACTGTGCTTACTAATTTGGTAACCCTTCTCACTCTCTCTCTCACTCACTCTGAAGGAAACCAGTTGCTACATTGTAAAACCCTACAAAAAGGCCCAAATGACACAGATATTGCTATGTCTAGCCAACAGCCCATGATGACTGCGAGGCCTGCCAGTAGTAACCAGGGTGAAATGAGAGGCCGGTTCTCTCCCAGTCTACAAGTGGGATGCTTGCAGTCCCTGTCAACAGCTTAACAGCAGCCTGTGAGACCCTGAGCCAGAGACACCCAGCTAATCCACATACAGATTCCTAACCAGCTAGAAACTATGAAATAATAAATACTTGTTGCTTTAAGTTGCTATGTTTGGAGTAACTTTTTACACAGTGACTGATAACAAACACAATATTTAAAATCTTACTGTTAAAGCTGTCCTTGCATTTTATTTATTTTTAAACAATTATTATAATCCAGGCACTGTTCTTGGTGCTTTATAAATATTAACCCATTTAAACGCTACAACAACCCTATGAAGTAGATTTTATTGTTACTTATCTTTTGTAAATATAGATGGTGAGAAAGATTAAACCTCTTTACCAACCACTAGTAAATGGTGAAATTCAGAGTCCAAATTTTTAACTACTATGTTACGCTACCTTTATAAGTCAATACATATTTGTTGTTTTCATTGTTTTTTAGATAGAAAATTCCCCCAAAGGAATTCCCTACAACTGAAATATTCTAGCCAAATAAGCAGCTAGTTTATGAGTTCCTTAAGTCAAGGACTATACCTTATACTTATCTGAATGTCCAGTTCTCCCATACCACCTACCACAGAGAGTAAGGTCAAAACATGTTGAAAATTATTGACTCAGAGGATGGGAAAGCAGTAGGGTCATGTACAGAAGAATTTATTCTATGTGAAAAGAAATATCTTGGAGCTAATTTTACTGCAAGTCATCCCAAGAGTCGTTTCAACTTATTCTTTAGAAGAAAGACCAATAAAATGAATTTATATGCATTTTCTTCTATTTACTTCCCATGTGTAATAGCTGGAATGAAAGGTTTAACAGCTGGTCAATGACCAAGAATTTGTGAACATTGGAAGTAATCTGTGGACATTAAAAGCTCACCTGGGTATTCTAAGATTTTTCTCTATGCTGTTACCAGTCATACTATGTCACCTCCCCTGTATTCTTTTTTTAAAGCTAAGTAAACTGATGCTGGATGAAGTCTATTATGTCTCATGAATTTGTTTTACAGTTCAAACCCAAAACCACTATCAAGTAGTGAACATTACATTCGATGTGCAAAAATCTGTGGTTCATCTCTAAGACAAATCTTCTCATTTATAGTCACCTTTTAAAATTAATACACCTAAGTCTGGCTATGATGCAAAAAAAAAAAAGAAAAACCAAAAAAAAATGCAATAGTAAAAAGTTCAGGGAGAAAACACAGCAAAGCAAGAAGTCAAGAAGCGAGTAAGCTTAAAACAGTTCTTAGAAAAGATGCTTTATTGTTTGGATATTGATCACTAGGTTAACTGCAAAAGGACTTGGTCCCCAGAATTAAAAGAGCTCATTTGTAATTCCCTAAAAAAAGCTGGCAGCTATGCTTCTCAACATGGATAGGTGCTTTTATTCTCAGAGAACCAGAGAAGGGGGAAATTCTACAAAATAGAGTGGTCATAGGGAGGAACCAAGAAGGGAAGGGCTTCTCTAGATCTTCACCCTTCCGTCTCCCCATCCCATTCCATGAAGTATCATATCTGTACACTCATGTGTTTGAATGTTAAGCTTCCAACTACTGTTAGTATGAAAATCTTAGAGATAAGAGCAGAAATGACTCTTAAGTGAACTTTTGAAAAAGAATAATCCAACGCTTATTTTAATAGCATTAAATGCACACTATAGAAAAATATGGAAATAGGTCATATATTAATCCTAGCCTAATTACCAGCATATTTTGTGACTATTCAGAAACATGGCAATTTTAAATTGTAAAGTATTTTTACTATTGTGGACTTACAGAGTGAAATATATCAAAAGAGCCTTTCTAAATATTTTCGCTTTCCATATTTACTGCTTTGTATTTTTTTCTTTATTAGAGAAATTGTAATCCATAAATTACAGATTCCCATATACTACCCTATTATTAGCACCATGCTTTGCTGTGAACAATTTTTACAACTGATGATAGCACATTTTTATAATTTTTCTATTAATTATATAGTCCATGGTTTAACTTAAGGTTCACTGTTTGTGTAGTGTATTTCCTTGGATTTAAAAAAAAACAACAAAAAAAAACATTTATTCTGCTACCATTTATACTGTTGCATTTTTAACATATTCAAAGACTTTGTTGAACTATATTATAAATAACTAATATTTGCGAACAGTCTTATAGTTTACAAAGTGGTTTCATCATTTTTAAGCCTCACAAAAGCCATGTGAAGTATGAACTACTATCTCTATTTGACAGATGGAAAGAGAAACTCAAAAAGTTAAGTGACTTGTCCCTGACCACAACATTTTTCAATTTCCATCCTCAATTTTATTTCATTATGCCATGCTGCTTATAATTATGCAGCTAAGGAATATCCCAAGCTTAGGAGGAGTAAAACTGAGGTAGTCAGTCACTAATAGTATGTCCTTCCCTTAAAACAGGTCTTACTTATATTTAATTTGCATAGAACTGCTCACACATGCCAAAAATGACCAACAGGAAAAGAGGGGGAATAAGTATACTATGATACATACAACAAATGCATGTCTAGATAGCGGAAGAAATTTGTTTAAAAGAAATAGGAAAATGCTAGTAAATAAAGAAACTGAATTATGCAGCCACATTCAGAAATAAAGGTCCTTGATGCTATTTTAATTTTCAGATAGTAAAATATATTTATGGAAGTACATATTAATATTTTATTTTCAAGTAAGATTGACATAGATACTGATTTGGGAATTTATAGCAAAAATAATACTTGTGGAAAATAATCTCAAGATATTTTTATAAAGTATCCTATACAATAGAATTAGCATTATAAGGAAAATACAGAATGCCTGCTCCTGTCTTTCACCACCATGTCACCCGTGGGAATTATGGCAATGTTACCAAGCATGCAGAACATGCATATAAATTAGAATGCTCTTTAAAAAGATTTTATCACCTCTGTCAATTTTAAACAGGACACCTAAAGACTAGAATGCTAAGATTTTAAAGGAGTTAAAAAGAAAAATCTTGGCAAAGCTACAAAGAATACACAGAAAGAACAGAGTACTATTGAAAGAAAGCAAATTAAACAAGCCACTTTAGTCTTGACCTAAATTCACCGACAGGTCTGATATTCTGAGTCTGTCCTGGAAAAATATATTCCACAACTGCTTGTAAAAGCTATGGGCATTGTGATTTATAATAGCAGTTCTGAACAAATGAAAACCCAACATTTTTACAGTTGAACAAAATTGAGCTTGGACAATAGGGAACCTAAAACTCATTTGGATTCACGCAGTGTTTCAAAAACACATCACTAGGAACTCTTACAATCAATCCCGTACCTAACTGGCAGCCAGAATCAAAATCTCCAAGCAGAGGTATACGTTGACCAGACTCTGCATGCTTAAAAGTCTCAGGGGTTGCATACTTGTACAAACTATCTTTCTCTTTTTCCAGTGGGACAGCTGCAGTAGACCTGTAGGCAGAGAATTACAGTAATCCAAGTTGGATATCATGAGAGCATGAATTAAAGTTTCCCTACCCATCTGTGACCTTATAGTCTAACTCACTCTGTTTCTAAACTGATTATACATAGGTTTTCCCCAATAGACTGAATGTAATTCAGGAAGAACAGTCATCAATTAATGTTTACTTCTTGTGCACAGATAAGAGAATGACTCTCAGTTTAGCTTTGTAACAGGAAGAGAAGAAGATCTGCAGACACAGAGCTTTAGAAGCTTTATTATGCATTTCTTTCATATTATCTGAATTATATTTAAGGACATCTGAGGCCACCAATGCAAGATATCCTATGATATTGAAGCAGTGTTCCTCCAAGCTAATAGTGAAAAATACTCTCTAATATCTAGGTCAACTTCACAATTCTATCCTTATTCTTTTCTTGGTCCATAATATCTATTTATTCCTGAAATACTCAGACACAGATAGAGTCACATCACTGCAAAATGACAGAAAGAAAAAAAGAGTACCTAACTTCTGTCCCTTTACCAGGATGGGCTGCAAAAGCTGTTAATAAGAACAAAACCAGATAAGGGGCAACCTGGACTGATAAAAGACAGTATGATCCTCCATAGGCAGCTTGCTATTGTACAGAGGCCTCTAAGTCCTCACATGGCACAGAAGGATATCAAAGTTCCTAGGCTGGATTCAGGAAATCCAGTTAATATTAGCATTCAGACTGAGCACATGGTTTGAATACAATAGATGGTTTTCATTTCTGTGTTATAAAGACATATGGTATTTGGGGATTTAATGCAACTATTCAGAAAATTTGTATTTTCCCATGAAAGCTAATTGATATGTATTTTTGCATTATCGATACAGATTTACATTTCTAAAATTGATGAATCATTCCATTCTCTAAATTCTGCTGCATAAATAATGCATACTTCCATCTTTTTTTTATATTATAAGAAAATCTTTATAATTTTATCATCATATCAGAACAGAGGAAGTTTCTGTTTCATGAAACTATAAACTGTGATTACACCCTGGACCTTGGAGAAGTCTATAAAAAGAGTATTTTATAATAAAAATGAAATTGGTAATGATGGAGATAGATAGATAGATAGATAGATAGATAGATAGATAGATAGATAGATAGATAGATAGATCCAAAAGTCTTTGCTCCAATGTATGGACTCTTCTGGCCTCATCTTGAAAATTCTCAAGTTAAAGATTAGTAAATGCTCTAGTTTGATGTTCTTGTAACCAAAACCTACTCCTTCACCCACACAAGAAGAGCAAATGGGAGTTGTAAGCAATCACCAAATGGGGCAAGTGATGAACCTATACAGAGCTATCAAAAATGCCATGCTCTTTTTCTCAAAAGGACTTTTTCCTTCTAAACTCCCCAGGTGGAGGCCTGAGCTCCCCACTTCCCTTTTCTTTGATAGAGGAAATCTAAATTTGATGAAGTACTCTCTTACACTCTGTCTAATAAAACTTTTCCTCAATCTAGTAATTTTTACAGGGAAGGTATTAGCAGAGCATGCAGATGACCACTTTTTCCAAGTACTGATGCTTTAATGTAGGCTCTTTTTCTTCATATCAGAACTACTATGAAATTTTATTTTAGTATTTTATGTTCACTCTGGGTTGAATTTATATAGATTCTAAACCAGAAAATATACCATGTGAACATTACTTCATGTAATCTTTCTATAATGTTTTATTTTACCTGGGTCCTTGTTTTCTTTGTTCCCCTTCATATAACCTAAATGATGCATAATAAGTTATACATCATTTTCTGAAGTCATCATATATTTTCTGCCTTCATGGGCTTTCTCCTTCTACTTAGGGTACTCTTCCCCCATCTTTACCCATTGTAAGTGTCTTAGTTTGCCATGCTGCTATGACAAATACCACACAGTGGGATGGCTTAAACAATAGGAATTTATTGGCTCCAAGTTTTGGGGCTACAAAATGCCCAAAATCAAGATAGTGGCAAGACTGGCTTTCTCCCTGAGGACTAGCTTCCAGCAAATCTTGGAGTTCCTTGGCTTTTATCTCTGCTTCAGCCACATGGAAATGTCCTCTCCTTCCTCACTTCTGTGCCTTCCCATTTCCCTTTATAAAGCCTCCAATAATACAGATTAAGACACACCCTCATTCAGTTGGGCCACAATTTAATTAAAATTAACATCTTTAAGAGATCCTACCTACAATGGGTTCATACCCACAGAGTAAGATCATATGTTTTGGGGGGATACATAATTCACCCTACTACAGTAAGTTTCTGTTGCTGTTCAAGAAGAAATCCAGTTGCTAACTCCTAAATGATTACCCAGGCTGGATGGAAATTTTCTCCACTCCGGACTTTTACAGCATTTGGACCACTCTTACAGTATGTTACTTATTATATTTATTAGATAGCTATTTTTTTTGTTAATTATAGTTGTGAGGGGGAGAGGAGAGAAGAGGGATGGCAATATATTCTTTCATCACCAGTAGGCACTTAATAACTATCTATTATATGAAACAACTTCTTGGTAATTAAGAGCAAATCTAAGTTTTAGTATATAATTCTTACTAAATATTACTGCTTTAAAAATTATGAACTTTTTTAGGAAAAGCTATAATATCTCTTTTATGAATGTATTATAAAAACAGAAAGTGATTTCTTGTATTCGATATCACTTTTAAACAACTGAAGCTTTGTTAAAACTCTGTGGCCATTTTATTTTCATATGCTGGCCAAAAACTACTGGCCAGCATATGAAAATAAAATGAAAGAAAATTCATCTTTCCAGTAACCAACTTTCCCTAATCACAACATTTTTATTGGTGGCTCATCATAAATAAATGTGGATTATCAGGCAAACTTAAGAAATGTCTTATATATCTCTTTCAATTTTTGCCCTCCCTTGTTGGGAGCAAAAGGTTGTCAGAGTAAGAGAGAAAATCTGTCCCATATTCCTCTTCAGTAGGGTTCTTTTAAAGTTTTCTTCTCCTGTTTTTCTTTATCTCTTTGTAACAAACATTTTCTATATGCACCCTTTTTTCAATCCATGGTAAGGAGGGTGTTTCATATTTTGATGTCTGCTTTGAATTAAATCAGAATTTCTTCCTTTTCAGATCCTGAGAGTTCACCTTGTTTAAATGAAATCCGTTTCTTCTTGTTGGTTTATTCTTGAAATTGGAGTTTGGATTGTCTTAATTAGTTTTAAAAGTCTTAATTTCCTTGTCAAGGAAGGACTTCTTACTGTTCTTCAAATTTACCCACCTCTTTAATCTTTTCCACAAATGTCAAAGGCTGGATCATCTTCATGTGGACTATGCCCTATAGCTACTACTCTTGATCCAAGAGTAATGAAGACAGAAGAGTAAAGATTTTTGTGTATTGATTCTAGCTCCGAGCTTCAAATCCCAGGGAAAATTCTTAATTCTACATTGTCTATATTACAAAATGCTTAAGGTAATCAATAGTGACTTCCAATTCAATATACATTTACTTAATCATTTCAGAGCCCTTAATGGAGCACTTATAAAAACACTGTTTAAGAATTTTAGACCAGATTTGGTAAATTTTTTCTGTAAAAGGACAGATAGTAAATATTTTAGGGTTAGCGGGCCATGTATAGTCTTTGTTAGAACTACTCTGCTCTGCTGGTTATAGCACAAAAGCCGTCATAGACAAGACATAAATGAATTAACATGGCTATTTGCCATTAAAATTTTAATTACAGATACTGAAATTTTAACTTCATATAATATTCATGTGCCACAAACAGCTTTCTTTTTGTTTTTGTTTTTTTAACCATTTAAAAATGTGGAAAGCATTTTTAGCTCATAGATGGCACAGAAACAGATGGCTGACCAGATTTGGCCCAGGAGCTAGTTTGTTATCCCCAGTTTCATATAATACAAGGGAAATCAGATTTAGCATCTATAACTAGTTACAGAGAGAGGATATGCAGGCAAAATATTAAAGTACAAATTATTGTAAGAAAGGTACAAGTTATTAGTATGGTTTAGAGAAAGCATAAATAAAACTGTGTAAAGAATAATTTTGTGCATAACTGATGGTTAAATTTCACAGGATATTTCTCACAAAGTAAAAAGCACTGAAAATTTGTATATATAATATTACTTGGACTTACTGTAAATGTAGTATCACAAATTAGAACCACCAAAGAATTCTCAAGTCTATCACTTCGAAGCAGGACACAATGTGCATTAAGTAAAACAGGAAGAATGGAAATAACTCAATAGAATACCACGACAGAGCAGAGGATAAAGCAGACAGGACGGCAAAGTAAATGTACAACACAGCAAGGAATAACACCTTACATCTATTGCTCTCTAGCAATGAATGAATATTAAAACTGTATCAAAGTAACTAATGCAGGCAAAATGAAATGGACCACCAGAAAAACATTCATATGAAAATGAACTGACTCTTAATATTGCTCTTCAATAGAATTGTTTAAAAACAACAGTGGTATTCCTCTCCCCTCCAAACTATTAGATATTCCAGGCTAAAGCAAGCACACACCCACAAAGCAAACAAACAAAAACTAAAGTTCAGTTATATGAAATGCATGGTAGAGAAGCCAGGTCAAACACCACAAAGTGAGCTGGACGTCTAACATTGCTGGAAGAAATCATGCTGAGGAAGAAATGGACTTGAATTATTTAGGATAACGACCAAGTCGAAAATCAGACCAAACACAATTTTCTTCCTGAGTGTAGTAGTGCCAATTACTGCTGACTCTCATTTGTGCTGTGCAGATATCCTTAATGAGTAATTTATTCATATACGATTATTTGAGCTATTAGAAGTATGCTTATTTAGTGCAAATTGATGATTTTAATTTATCAAAAATTTAGGCATTGTGATTTCAACTTTATTTCAGGCATACGGCTGGATAGAATAATTATAAAAGGCCTTGCCTTAGCAAAAGACAAAATCAGACTGTCTTTATATAGACCAATAGTTGGACTTCCTTTCCATTCATAACGGATATTTCCTTTTAATTTTTCTCTCCCCTAGATGCTCAATAGTACAGAAGCTGGAAATGCTCCTCTGTGTCAATGGGCTAAATTTATTCAGACATTTGTAAATTCTTGAGTACCAAGGTTGGCCTACATGGCAGAGAAAAATTAGTGCTCTGTTTTCTTCCCCAATTCCCCAAGTTTCCAAAGCTTTTCAGTTTTACTCCAGGGTATATTTTTCTCATTCTTCTTGAGATGGGGTAAACTTTTATATAATACGAACAAAAAGCTCTAGCAAGGGAATTTAATTGTCCAATTAGTTGTTATCAAAGCCTAATTAGAGAGAACAGAGTATACCCTGTGACCTAATTCTTAAGAGGTCAATTGGGAGAAAAACATCATGTTTTCAGCTAAATGCAACCACTTGCAAAATCTTATGTTGGCTCTGCAGAAGTTCTTCCTTTTAAAATAGCTCTCTGTAGAATTTAGCAGTTAAAAAAAAAAGAACTGTCAATCGAACAAGTTACCCTTTTTAGGTTCTGCATCAGATATTTCATAAAATTTTATGATTATACAAATTTGGTTAGGTATCAGCATCAACAAATGTCTCATGTTTTACAGGTCCTTCCAGGAGAAAGTGGGCTATCATTACAAAGTATTTATTTATAGAATCCAGTTCCTGAAGGAAATTTTGTCCGGGTCCCCGATAATACTAAACAACCTTTACATTATTGCCACTGGTATCAAAAGGGAGAAAGGAAAGGAAATAGCATTACGTGAGCTGCTACAAGATACCAGGCCTTAACTTTAGGTGTTTAATGTATGTTTCAGCAGGTAATCTTCTCAACTCTACTAGATAGAAGCTATTATTATTTCACAGAGATGCAAAAAGGTTAATTATCCAAGGTCATTCAGATCCTACCAGCGTTGAATGTGATGGGGACTCCAAAGTCCACATGCTTTCCACCACAAAAACAGTTTTACTTATTAAATTTAAAAATTGAAAAGATACACTTTGGGTGAAAAGGGCAAGAACAGTTTTTCTTTGCATAATTTCTCTTTCCTCAAAACCTCACCCATCTTCCAAGGCCAAAATCAAATCCCACCTCTCCTTTTCTTTCCCTTTCCTGATTCACTAGTGATTGCTCCTTCCTGACACTCTCCAAATATTTTTTTCAGTCTGACCAAATCATCAATACACCATACTCCTGGCATGGTGCTAAATACCGAGAGCCCCTTCTTAGAGCCCCTGATCTCACAAAGCCATTTCTTTAGTGTTAATGGTCATAGTTGTCAGCTGATCACAAGTCCAGGAGACGCTGGCCAGAGCTAAGGGTGGGTACGGGCCCAGGAGAATTGGTAATATCTGTGCATTTCATTATCATTGTGTATAATCCTCCTCTCTCTCCCAAAAAAAAAAATGGAAAGGACGAGTTTGCTCAAACTAATAGTAGTTTGATAAATCCAACAAATACTTATGTTTCTGTGCTTCTAAAATTGTTCAGGAAATTAGTTCCATAGTCCACCATATTTATATATACAAAGTGCAGGACAGACATGTGGGGCCAGAGAACAAGGGGAAAGCCCAGGACTGGCGGCAGGGCTGCAGAAGGAACAGCAGTGCAGACGGGCGAGGCAGATGGGGCCCCAGGCTCCGAGTTCTCTGTGTGGACACATGTCCAGGGACAGATGGAGAATGGACCTACCAGACATGTACCAGAAATGACTGACAGACTGAGGACCAGTCAGGATGGTGGACATCTCATCTCAGCAAAACACTGTGAGCAAAGACACCGAGGCTCAGCTCCACTTTCTGCAGGACCCTCACCAAAGCCCTGTGACTAATATGCCTCCAATACATAGGCACAATCCCGGGATGAAGGAGGAGAAAACTCCAAACTGACTGAGCGGATGTGTCTGCCAAGGAAGAGGACCTGGCTCAAAGTATAATTTTTGTTGAATAGAAAAATAAAAACATATTGATTTACTGTGTTCCAAGTGATACAAAAAATTAACTCAATAAATCCTCAGAAATGGCTGTTATTCTTATTGTCAGTTTACAGATGTATATGGAGACATTTTACAAAAGAAAAAAACAAAGTGAGATAACTTGCCTGTGTTCATACAGTAAATAAGTGGCAAAGTTACGATTTGCACTCAGACAATATCGCTATTTATTATAAGCATTGCTAATTACATAAACTTCTAAACTGCCACCTTTTGCACATATCAACTCATAGTCTTATTTGCCTGGCATGGACAATAATTTCCTACTCCATTAAACTGAACAAAAACATCCATAGTAATAAATAAGTTCGTGGTAACACTAATGACAATTGGTTGATGAGTTCTTTTCCCATCTAAATGAATGGATTTAATTAGAAGCATATGCATGTGTCATGTAGCATTCAGTAGAAAATTCAGCAGTGAATAAAAATGCACAACACTGATATATTCAGTAATGTTTTGAAGTAACCACAATCCATCAGTTCTATTTTTAAAATTTATATAAAAAAAAATCTTAGTAATATACCAATCTTATTATAATCTCTCAATCATCTAGATAATACACGATATTAAAAGATGCAGGTTTATTTTCTTTCTGGACAAGGAAGCTATGTTTTTAAATTAAAGCTCTAGTTTTCAAATCAATATGCTTTAGCTCTCTTTTAGAAAGGATAGGAAGAAGAAAGATCCAATTTTAAAGAATCCTGCACCTTCTTCCACAGTTATACTAAAGAAACCAGCTACATCCAAATAGAAATGAAATTGTTTTCTGAGTCATTGGTATCTTTAGCAAAATTAGAACTAAATAGAATAAAAAATCTGTCCCTCATAACTGTAACTAATACACCTCTAAAATTGTCACCAAATTGAGTTAGAATTGCTTTAATTGCAGTAGGACCTGAAGTTTCAAATAACCTTATGTATTTTAAATCTCTCACTTCTCATTATCTCTCCCTTAACCTTTCCACAGTTAATGATGCACAAGGATCATATTCCTTGTGCAAACTAAAATAAAAATATGCAATAAGCTTATTAAAACCACAGATTTGGGCATTATTTAAATTAAATCATGTGCCTTACATTGAGTATGATAGATACTGCATCTCAATACCTAAACCCAATACCATAGTAGGGGGCATGGATTTCTTGATGAATGGCACTACCAGCTAACTGATGAACAAGGAGAAAAGTTTCCATAGAGGAGAGGAAAAGGAGCAAGAAAGAGAAACCCAGATGTAACGCAGATTTGTCAAGTACAGCTTGGGCTGGATTAGTTTGGAACAAGGCCAGTAACTGAGAATGTTTGTGGCAAAGCTCTTGCTTGGGAAGATTAGGGAGAAAACAGGTAGCCATCTGTATGAGATTATCAGATTTTTTTTTCCAGAGGTTCCTGAAAACAGATGTCTTCCTTTCTTCCTGGGTCATTAAAATATATCCCATATATGTTTGATACTGTGGTTTAAAACCCCAAAATGAAACATTACAGTTAACATTATGCTATAAACAGGCTTATAATCCTCAAAACTGATTTATTTGGGCTTCATAATGTGTTTTCTTATATAAACAATGATATAAGTGGAGCTTAGGGTCTAACAGCTAATAAAAATGGAATATTGATTATTTGAAACATGAATTAGAATAAATATTTAGCCATCATAAAACAAATAGAAATAAACTTTTAAATACATAGAACTTTTCAAAAATGATGCAATAGTAATAAATATAAACACATTAAATGAATAAATAAATAATATACTTTATTCTTATTTTTAAAGATTATAGCTGAGGAAAAGTATATTTATAATATGTAAAAAGTGACTGCTATTGAAATTATTAAAAAGACTCCTGGAGTTTTAAAAGGGTTTAGAGGTTCTTTTTTCCTTTTTTAACGAACAGTTACAAAATGCCTACCATGTGTGATCTTCTTTGCTAGGTTGCTCGGTTTTGTCATAGTACCAATCCTTAAAGAGCTCATAGTCTTGTTTAATAAGCATTCTTTTCTTTCTATTTTTTTTCAGAATAATACCAAAAAAGAATTTATTTTCAGAAGTAACTAACAAAGTATCAAAAAGCCAACTTGCCTGTTACAATTCTATTTGTTCATACACCCATAAAGGATTTAAGCTTACCTTCTTTGTATGAATTCCACTAAATAATTTGAGTTGGCCTTCTTTCGAAGCCATACTATTCCATGCCAAGCTTCTATGTAACTTTTCCCAAAATAAGAAAATGCTTTCTGAATTAAAAATGTTTTCATTGACATAGATCCATTAATATTTGTTAACAGACTTGAATAGGGGTAATTGAGTTGGGTGTATTTCTTAATTTTCTCTTTATACATTTCTGTTTGAATTGGTATAAGGAACAATATATTTGATAATTTTTTTTTAAGAAAAGCTTCTAATGGAGGAAAAATATAAAGAGAATCTGTTGAGACAGGCACCACGAATCTTAAGTTTTCAGATGTGTTTGGAAGCCTTTCAACAAACACTGAATCTGGTACCCTCCATAGCCAGCTGCCTTGCCACTCACTTTCCTAGTGGAAGAAAAGAATGAGATTGGAAAATTGTAAACCCTCAGAGGTTTGCAATAAACGTTTTTTTAGTTAGCGCTTTCCACGTGATGCACACAGTCTCTGGCTTCTCCTGGATAAACATTAGAATAATGATACCAAGAGCTAATACTTGCTGAACTCTGTGTAGAAACTATCGCAAAAGATAATAACTTATTTAATGTTCAGCTTCTGTGTATGACACACAGTGAAAGCTGTATTTTTCCTGTCTCAATCATTTTCTTGTTTCTTGTTGCTTATATGTTACAGAATTAACATTCTGTGTTTCAGAATCATCCTCATTGACAAATGATTTAGCCCATGTGCACCTAGAACATTTGTGATTTTTCTTACCACTTTCAATTTTTTTTAAGTTATTGTTCCCACTTTTGTGCCATAATAATAATATGCATGTTCAAAGTAGCACTTAATTCAGTATATTAAATCCCCTTCTGTTTAAAATAGCCAGATTGGTTTCAATTCACCAACCCAAAGCACAATTTCTCTCACTCTGCTTTTTATTCTTACTACATCTTATTTTTAAAGTTTCTCCAAGTTTCCCTCGGCTCTCTCTGACTTTCTTGATATATTTTCTCTCAGCTTTAGAAAAGTAGGAATGTAAAATATGGAGTGTGCTGTGTCTGTAGTCAAATAGTAAGTTCAAACCTCAGCTCTCTTCACTAGTTTTATGAATCTAAACCAATAACTTAATCTTTGTTTCCTCATAAAAATGAAAATTTTCCACAATTATCAAATTAAGTAAGATTAATGTCTTCCATGTTAAAAGTTCCTATAACATGAATATGAATCAGATATTTGGTATCTCTGAAAAATCAGTCTTTAACCAGAAAGATCTAGTACTCAGACTCACCTGACCATAGAAAGCCCACACCCTCTACGCCAGAGTGTGATTTGAACTCAGGTTCCTGAATTCTCTCATTTGTTCAAGCTCTAAGTCATGAGCAAAATTCGCATCATTTGCCGTGGAGCTGAAATGTAGCCATATTGGATCTCTGTATGACTGTCTAGGCTTCCAGATCAAAGCCAGGGCTATGGAGGCAGATGTGTGAAAGGTCTACATCTGTTGCTTAAATTCCCAATTTGTAGATAGATCCCAATGTATTAGAAAGAGAAAAGAGCAACACTGCCATATCAAAAGGTAAAAAGGAGACAAGGGTTCATGATGAAAAGAGAGAGTGCTGCCTGGTCTTCTGCATATTTGGCTGGGATTTCTAATTTGTACCCCCCTCCTAAGTAAAATGGGGTATTCTGCTCCTCCAATAGGGAATATAATGAAGAATTCTAGACCTGTAGCGGCCAGCCAGCTTGCCTGAAAGGTCCAACCTAATGATCAGTGTCTTAGAAAGGAAATGGAACATAAAAAACATAGCAACATATATAAGCAAAAGACTCCTTGACTATTTCATCTAAAGCCACTGCCAGAAGGAAGGCCTAGGGCTGCAAATGAAATAGAAAAAGCCTTCCAGATAACGAATTCTGTAACGTGCCGCTTACCCAGTTGCAGCAACTCTCAACCTCAGAGTTGATAAATCCTCATTTATATATTAAAAGAATACTAATGAGTGAACCTACTACATGTCAGGCTAAAAATATATTAGTGAAAAAGACAGACATAGTGCTTATCTTCTGAGGAAAACAAGCAGCAGGTAAATGAGCAAATAATATAATTTCACATAAATGCATGTGTGCACGTGTGTGTATGTACACACACAGGGTAAGGAAATAGAGGGTAGGGTTGGTCAGGGTAAACATTTCTGGAAAGGTAACATTTGTGCAGAGATGGAAATGGTATAAGGCATGAAGTTTTGCAAAGATCTGGGGAAAGAGTGATCCATACTTTGGGGTGGAAACGAGCTTAGCATGTTCAAAAACAACAAGGTCATTGGGATTGAAGTGGAGAGGAGGAAAAGGAGAGTGGTAGAGGAAGGGATGCTAGAGGTGGGTAGGCAATAGCCAGATAACATGAGAGTGGTTCTCAAACTTGGCTGCACATGAGAACACCCTGGGGAGCTTTACATTCCCAGGATGAGCCAATGTTTTTAAAACTTCCCAGGTGACAACCAATGCACAGCTGACATTGAGAATCTGGGGCCTTTTGGGCCAAGGTAAGGAGCAAAGATTTTAGTCGAAGGGTAAGGGAAAATCACTGGGAGTTTTGGTTTGTAGGTTTCTTTTGTTTTTTTTTTTTTGTTTTTTTAAGAGAGAAGTTGCATCATCTAATTAATATTTGCAAAAGAGAAATTCTAGTTGCAAAGGGGATGAAGGACTATAGAAAAAGGTCAAGAGTAGAAGCAGAAATACCCGTTAATGAGCTGCTGCAGCCAAAGCCAGATAGAGATGACGATGCCGTGGATGAAAATGGCAGCAATAGAGATGGTGAGTAGTTGGATTTGGATTTTTTTTAAAAAAGGAGTCAACAGGACTTGCTGGTGAATTGGATATAGGTTTAAGAAAAGAAAATCAATGATAACTCCCAGGCTTTTAGTCTGAGCAAATGGATGGATGTTGACGTTACTTACTGAGTCAGATTTTAGGGTTCCAATTTCTCATCTTGGAACGAGATCAGTTTTGAGTCAGAGACCAATTTTAAAATGTTGCCAGTTCATTATGCCTCATCAAATACAATTCCCAAGTATATATAGACAATGTTCACACTGCTTTTCCTTCCTTCACATGAAGGTAGAGGTCTTGAAACCCAGAGTGGAACTGGTGTTGCTCTCTCAACAATCAGGGGTGCAGTATGACAAAGAAGTTTCACATGCTTTTCTATTTTTTGTAGGGAAGGGTTGGAAATTGTGGCAGATATTGCTAGACTCTGAACAGTGTTTACTGTGCTTTGTGGCAGAGAATTTGCGCTTTGAGAGTGGGCTTATGGTATTTTTGTTTTTTATAATCTCTGCCTGTAGTATAATCCTGTTAGACCTTTATGCTTAGATCTTATTAGAATCCAACTCGTGGGAGATCTCTATAACTTTGTTTTCTTTAAGAGCCAAGGCCTTTATTGTGGAGATGAAGTTACATATAAAATGAGCAAGCGAAGAGAATTCCTGAACAAAGGGGCTTTAAGCAGATGATTTTCTAATGTTACTTAATCTTTCTCAAGGTAGATATGCAGTTATCTATGGAATGGGCAAAAGCGCTTGCTCGGCATGCCTTGCTTAAGAACCGTGGGTATACAAACTGCCAAAGTGATTGCTAATGTCCACCAGGGAGTAGATACAGGCATGCTAATAGCAGCTAGCCCAAACTGGAAACAATGCAAATCAATCAATATTACATGGATAAATAAATTATAGGACAGAGTTCATACAACAATGAAAAAGAACTACTTCATGCAAAGATATAGATGGATATTATCAACATTATGTTAAAAAAAAGAAATGAGACACAAAAGAATTCAAATTATATGGTTTCATTTATATGAATTTCAAGAACAGGCAAAACTATTTTATAGTGCTAGAGGTCACACTAGGGCTGTTTTTTTCTTAGGTGATAGAAAGTGACTAAGGGTGGCTACTGGAAATTGTATCTTCATCTAGATGGGGATTACACGGGTGATTGCTTTATATGTAAAAATTCATCAAGTTGTACACTTAAGATTTGTGCACTTATACACACATATATGTATATGTATAGGACAACATATCCCTTGTATAAATATGTGTTAACTATAAATATAGATAAAAGCAAATAAGAAGCAAAAAGAAAATAATAAGGATTGTAATTTATAAGTAACCAAGTTCTCTTAAGAAGGAAAAATATTTGCATAGCAAGTATCAGGAAATTGATTTCACATACTTTCTGAGGATATTTCATCATATGCATAAATGAGCAAACCAACTCAAGTATCTATACAATAATACCTAGACAGTAGAGTAATATGCAACTTTTTAAATTTTGACTCATCAACACCATCAGAATGAATACTGGGCTATCAGAAAAAATGTCAGTGATTTTGAGGCAACTGTATATACTTGTACTGACCAAACACCTACATTGCCTTTTATGAAGAGTATTTTTAAAAATCCATTGAAAAAGATGGAATCCACACTCAGAAATGAAAACACTGCAGTATGTAATGCATAGTTCTACGTTAAAAACTATGAAGTTTGTATGTTGGAGTCTGGTATCAGTCTTTAGTTAGCCCTCTCTGACAAAAGATAATTAGCCTTTATTGAGTTCTTACACTCTACTGCAGAGGTTCTTAACAAGGGTCTGTGAGCGTGAATTGAAATTTAAAAAAAAAAAAAAACAGTATTCTTGTGGGGACGTGTTGGTGCGGGTGTGATATATTTATTAAATAATAAGCAGTATAGTGTATTAGTAAGGGCTCTGTGGTTTTCACCTGACTGGCAAAGGGGTCTGTGGAACAAAAAAAGGTTAAGAACCCCTGCTCTACTATATACCGCTCTATACTGATTAACTCACACGAACGTCATAAAAATCATGTGAGGTAGATTCCCTTATCAAACCCATTTAACAGATGAGGAAACTGAAGTATTGTAAGGTTAAATAATTTGGCCAAAGTCACTCAGTTAGTAAGTGGCAAAGTTGGGAATCAAACCCAAGCAGACAGATTCTAGGGTATACAGACTTAACCACTGTGCTGTGCTTTCTTTAAACCAAGAAAACAGAAAAAGTATCTCAGTTCCCTTATTAATAAACCTTAGCCATTTCGAACATTTGAGCAAATATATTTTTAAGTACAGAGTCTCTATCAACGAATTTCCACAATAGGTTTGATCTGTTCTTTAGGCGTTGGGTATGACCGCATGGTGCTTCAGTTCTGTATTTCCAACCTGAATCCCGTGTGTCTATAATTTCTCAAAGGAATTACATTTTTCTGGGCAATGAGGTGGTGGGAGGCCTAGGCTTTTAAAGCCCCTCTGACAGGAAGAGTCTCTTGCAGCTCTTCCACCGGGCAGAGTCAAGTATGCCATGAAAACTCCTATTTATCACCATTAAACAATCTCTTATACTCTGGGAATAGTGGCTCAAAGAATTACCATTTAATCACTTCATCCCCAATATTGTAGATGTCATATTTATATTCATGGAATGAATTTTTAAGATCATTTAGCTCATTCCCAAGTCTTCTAAAATTATAGTTACTTCATATTAAATAAATTAGAATATTCATTACCAACAGACCAAAGAAGGTAATTTCAATTCCAATATCAAATATCTAGTAACCCACATTGTCAAGAAATTTTTTATGTTTAAATAACTTAATTCTCTGGGCTTCATCCTCATCAGATTTTCTTTCATCTTATCCACATTAGTTATTGATTTTGAAATGCCACCAAACCTGCTGAAAAGGATGAAAAATTTTGAAAGGTGGAAGAAATTTTATGACTTAGAAAAAATTGTTGAAATGAGCAGAACTCTTACAAGAATGTTTAAGCTCATATAACAAGTTATATACGTACGATATTGTAAACTGATATAGATTCAAACAAATTGATTGCAATGTCTTTGTCTTTCTTTTTAAAATAATTTATTGAAGTATATCATTCATACATGAACATACATAAACTGTAAGTGTTCAGTAAATATCGTGATCTTACAAAACAAACATGCATAACATCATACAGGGCTCCCACACATCACCACCCCACAAACATCCTGCATTGTTGTGAAACATTTGTTAACAAATCATGAAAGAGCATCGTCAAAGTATTACTACTAACTATAGTCCGAATCTTCCTCCCCTATACATTTTTTAAAGGATTTATTTATTATTTATTTACTTTTATCCATTTTTACCCCTCCTCCTGTTTTTGCTGTTTCTGTGTCAATTCGCTGAGCAACTCTGTCGGTTTCCTGCCCTCTCTTCTCATCCTTCTCCTCCTGTCTTCACTGGGATTCGATCCTGGGAACCTCCGATGTGGGAGGGAGGCGTTCTACTACTGCCTGTGCCACCTGAGTTCCTAGTTTTTCAGTGCATCTCGTCTTGGCTCTCCCTTGTGTCACTCTCTTATGTCATCGTCTTGCTGCATGGCATGCAGAGCCTGGTGACTCACCCACTTGCGGGGCCTGGCAGCTCATGCGCGGATGGGGCCTGGCGGTGTATTCGTGCACAAGGCCTAATGGCCCACGCGCCTTCTATATATACATATATATTTTATTATTTTTTTTATTTTTTTTATTTTTACTGGGATGTCCTAGGGGTCAAACCCAGGTTCCTCCATATGGGAGATGGACGCCCAATCACCTGAGCCACATTCATTTCCCTGCTATATCTCTTAAGGTTGACCAAAGATACCCAAAGTTACAGTCTTTTCCCATACAGGAAGGTCATATAATAAATCGGGCTTAGTTTATCACCAGCATTATAAAAACCAGACCTAGGGAGAAAAACTAGGTCTGGGGACCCATGCATGGTTTCTAATATAGCAAATGTTTAGCCTACCCTGATTATCACAAAAGCAGGACAGTGAGAATATTCGCAGTCCTTGTCTTTTAAGACATTAAAACAAGATATTTAAGCAAAAATGATAAATGCTCCTTTGTGCTCCTCAAAGTCCTATTTTAACAATAATTGAGGTTTCATAACAGAAAATTTTGAGACTGGAGGTAAGAGTAATATACATGGAAAGATTGACACTTCTCTAAGATTAGGGAAAACGTCATAAAACTTATCATTTGTATAAATGTTGAGTAACTGTTTAAGATTATTTAGTTCTTGCCCCCAAAGAAGGCATTCTTTTGTTCCTCTTTTTAAACAACTAATAATGAAGGGGTTGTATATATTTTATGTGAAAAGGTTAACTGAAATCTTTCCTTCAGAGGGGATTATGCCTTCTACTAGATTGTAACATTGATAATCACAATCTTTCCCAGGAAGAGTATATTTTTTCTTAAATTTAGGCTTTGTTAAAGGCTTCTAACCATGAATAGGTTAACCTATGAATAACAGCTAGAATTTAATTGAGCTCACCTCAGCTATCGTAAAAGGAATTCAAAATGCTTTGAGCACTACCATTCGGCTCCTATAGGATGGAAATAATAAATTTTTTCTTGTTTCCCCAGTGATTAAATAGTCACCTTTAGTAATTGTTTATATGTATTATAGTCCTTATAATCAGGCTATATCACTTTTGGGTGTGGGTAGGAGGGAATACATGGCACCACTGTTGGCCAATCTCAACAGAATCATAGAACTGGAAGTTTAGAGATCCAGTATTGAAACTAACAGGTGCATGCGCTATGACAAGCAGTGACCAAGTGGCTCTCTATGGCTTTTATCTACTTAAACATAGCCCTAAAAGGATTTATCTACATCTAAATTAAATATGCCTTTCGATGAGCAAAATTCATTTTCTCTTGTCTTCAGAGCATAGGAGGATGCGGAAACTTTGTCCTTCAGTGTTCAGGAATTTTTGTTTGTTTCAAATCTATGTGAGTACCCATTTTAACAGCTAAATTAGTTACCTTTCACTTTTCCAAATTGCTCTCTTCAAATGCTTTTTAAAATATGATCAACATTAATTTAAAGGAATATAACTAGAGAATTATTAATCTGGGATATTTAAGATATTCTGAACATAATCATGTCTTTGCTTCATTGTTTAAGGGGCAAAAGCACGTGTGTTTATGTGTTGTGTATTTTGATTCCTCTTTGTATATGAGATCACAAATCAGATATAATTACATTTTATAAAAGAACATATAGTGTGGGGACAATATAATTTAATAGTAATGAATGTAGGTTCTGGAATCACACTTCATGGGTTGGTATTATGGCTGTAGCATTTACTAACTATGAAAATTTGGACAAGTTACTTAACCTCTCAGGGCCTCATTTGCTTACCTATAAAATGTGGATATTAATAGTATTGAAGGATTAAATAAGTTAACTCATGAAATACTTTGAACAATGCTGAACTCACAGAAAGTACACGATAAATGGTAGCTATTTATCATCATGGTCATTACTGTGTACATAACATGACATAATTTAGGCACCATCTGTATCTCAAGTCCCTAGTATATTCCCTAATTGGGAACAAAACTCACATCAAAGTCAGAATGAGGAAAAAATAGCCCTTTATTTTGTGGAAGGTCTGACTCTTATTACAAACATCAAATGTACTGGGAAATGGGATGATTAAGTTCACCTATAAACTTGGCCAGGTAACGGTGCCCAGCTGTTTGGTCAAGCAAGCACTGGCCTGTTTTACTGTGAGGACCTTTCATGGACTTAAATCATTAGTAAGTTGACTGCATCTATAGCTGATTACATCTACAATCAAGTGAGGAGATTGCCTTCAGCAATGAGAGATGTCTCATCCAATCAGTTGAAAGCTTTAAAGGGAGAAGTGATGATTTCAGCAGTCAGAAGAGAGAATTTCTCTCTCTAATTCAGCCAGCCAGCTTATCCTGGGGAATTCATCAAAAACCTTCATTGGAGTTCCCAGTTTGCAGCCTGCCCTACAGAATTTGGACTTGTACATCCCCACAGTCACATGAGACAATTTTATAAAATCTATTAATATTTACAGATATCGCCTATCTGTTTTGTTTCCCTAGAGAATCCTGACTAACACAGCTTAGTTTCACCATTTTGTATTCAAATAAATAGAATTTTTTAAAAATGTATTTTGGAGAAATGACTAATTAAGGTTAAATCCTGATATCATTTCTGAAACACTTTTCTGTTTAAATTCTTTTTTTTCAACCAGCCTATGCAAAAGGGATTATAAACAAATTCTTACAGTATACTTTGACTGGTTTATCTTAGTCCTCTCAAATCTCTAGATATAATTCCTAAACTCAAGTCCATTTTACTAAAATTAAAAGTTTCTTAAGCATTTCTGCAAAAGAATCAAAGGGAGAATAAGCTGTGAAACCTGACTATTCCCTTATTTGTATTTTATTATGCTTATTATGTATAATAAAATGTATAATTATTATGCTTATGTATACTTATAATGCTTATCTCTTGTGATCAGTTTGCTCACATACTCCCTCCTTAAACCCCCTTCAAAATATACCTAAACACATTTTGAAAAGAAAAAAAAAAGCATATTTACAAAATAATTTCTCCACGTATACCCACATTCATTTTTTAAATTTGTTTAAATTAGTAATTGCAGCTGCCGGAGAAAGTTCTATCTAGAGATAAAAGGTGAGTTTTTACAAACAGAAGCCTCAGGGTAGAATAAAGTAAATTAGTATTAAGGAAAGAAGAAAGCATTTTACCTGAATATTGGCTAACACATTTGACAGCTAACATAAATAATATATACCATAACTCTATCCCACACATTAATTAATATACCTAGTATTATTTGCCTTAAATTATCTATAGAGCATTCACTAACTGAAATATTGCAATAAATTACAATAAAATTCTGCTCCTTTTAAAAGACTTAAAAGTAATAAAGATTAATTTCATAATATACATAGTGAAACACAGAAATGCTTGAAAACACTGGAGAAGGTTAATTCTTCAAGGTCTTTTTCTTTCTCAGCATTCTATGATCAAACACACATACAAAAGATCAAGGCAGCATTTTAAGATTCTTCCCTGAAAACATTTGGAATTAAAAAAAGTGTGTCTAAGTGCAGAGATGACTATTGTGAAAATTTCTGTTGCTTTCCCACATTTCCCATACCTATAGACAACGATGCTGGCAATCAGGCTAATCACCACCTTTGCTCTCTTACTCAGCCTTTATAAATCACCTGATTTTTCTTTTCATTGTTCAGAGAGATGTGTGAAGCCAGGCAATTTTACTGCAGAGTGTCCCTGTACACACATAATCTGAAGAAGACTGAGAAGCATCATTCTCTTTAACTATTTTATTTCATACAGAGAAAATGAAATGACCGAACAGTTTGTTTGGTTTTATTTTGGCAAATGTTATAATTGAAAGTGTAAAACCAATCAATGACACCTCTGGTTAAAATTTATTTCCAAGAAATATCCCAAAGGAGTGATTTCTGAGGAATAATATGCAGCCTTCAATTTACTTTATCACAGCTGGATATGAAGTTAAATCCCTGGCTGGAATTTAACCACCCAGAACCAAGCACAGATGGCTTATCTGCACCTCAACCCAACAGCTGTGTCCTTATATGCACAGCTGGTCTTCACATTTGAATGACAATATTTAAATGATAAAATTGTGTAATGCAGAAAAATGTGTTTGGATAGCATGGGTCTTGAAAACTAGATTGCACAGTTCCTCTCAATAGCAAATGCACAGCCTCAATAGCTAATGCACATTTCTTCTATTTGTGTTGATGGGTCTTGGCTGGAGATAAGAGTTTACTGCCACATGGAAGTATTCCAGTGCCATTCATATTGTACTACTATCTGTCCATAATGACTCTCCCGGGTACTCACCATGTTAGATCTTTCTTCACATAAAAATAAACACAACATAGTTTCCATTGTGAAGCAGGAGACTTAAAATTTTGTGATAATTAATAGATTTTACATCCTGCCAAGATGAAGGAATTAAAAGGTGCTTGGTGGAACGCAACTGTTACAGAAGTTCATCAACAGTTTTGGGATGTTATTATTCATTTCCTAGTTGAGCCACAGTCATCAGATCAACAAAACAAAACCAAATTAATACCAAAATTCAGCACTTTTTAGAAAAACTCCATAAAGGGCAACGAATCAAGGAAAATGTATTGGAATATATTTCAGACATGAATGAAAATTTTGACATATTTCAAATGAGAGATGAATGAACTAATGTGCAAGGATTTAGCTAATAAAATAAGATGGTGAGTTCTCTGTTTTCACAATTTGAGGTTCCTTATACCACTGCTCAAAAGTTGATGAAAAACACACTATCCCAGTGACTCAAAGAACACTTACCCTTAATATATATGAAAAGTGATTGTTGATATAAGAAAGAAAAAACTGAATTTAGTAGTCAAGAGACCAGAATATAGTATCTCACTTGTACTTTTAGCAACTATGATTTTGGTCACATCATTGAACTCCTTTGAACTTCAAGTCCTTCACCTATAAAATGGTTGACATACTATCTACTACATAGATTAGATGTAATCTCATCTCATAGATGATATTACATGTGCAAATAAGATTTGTAAACTGTATGAAATGGAAGGTTGTGTGACTTTGATTGATGTTTTGTTCTCTACAGGGACACACTGGGTTATGAGTAAACTGAAACATAAAATCCCGGAGTGGCAGAGAGAGGCCTGAAGATCACTTTAATAACTGATACAAGCTAAATCAGAGGTTTTCCCTTAGTGCGAGAGTCCAATGGGCTTTCTAGCACTAAACCCCAGAAGTGGACAAATTTACCCACTCAGTCAAGACCAAGCAGGAGCAAAGAGCCTATTCCCTGTGAGCAGCTCAGGCTAAGAGGAAAAAGGTGAAAGATGAGCCTAGAATGCCCAGTTTAGTCTTCCCAAATTTATCAATCAAATCACTTGGAGTTAAGTAAAGAGGCCAGGGAGTCAATGAACATCCTCAACAGGGAAGGACGGAGTTGGGAAAAATTGTGCCCCCCTAATATCCTTCAGCTCTCTTATTCCATTTGATTTAAAAATTAAGGTTTGATTAGACAAGGACATAGCTTTCCTCTTTGGAGATGGATATTAGCAGTTTATCAGGAGAGTTCTGCTTCTACTTTGATGAAGTAACAAATCATCGCTTTGTGCAGCCTCCTGACACCACTGCTGGACAATACAGATTTTCCCCTGAGAAGGGTCAGAAATGAGTAGGAGTACATATTAATTTAATCTACTCCAAGGGCACTGTGAACCCTAAGCCAAAAATTCACTTCCTATTCCATTTCCCACCCTAAGTTATGTCTAGTCACATTATGCAATATAGCTAGCTAAACCTTGGTGCCAGTCTTAACACCTTTGTCTTACACCACATACCCAAACCCTTAGCAAGTACTGTAGGCTCTTCCTAAGATACCAATCAAAATCTCACCACTTCTCATCATCTTCACCATCCCCAATCCATTACACTGCTTTATTTTTCTCTGTGGCTTCTATTAGTCTTTAACACACTATATATTTGTTTAGCAGTTTAGGTAAGTTCCATTAGGGTAGGAATTCAGTCTGTTTTGTTCACTACTGTATTTGTAACCCATAAAAAATACCTGACTTGTAGTAGATGACCAATAAATAGTTCTGAAAGAAAGAAGGAAGGGAGGGATGGAAGGAAGGAAGGAAAAAAGGGAGAGGTAAGTAGAAGAGAAAGAAAAAGACAGTATCTGAGGTTTCTAGGTGATGCCCACCCCAGATAGTAAATCTCCCCTCTTCAACTTCAGAACCGAACCTGCCTTTGAAATTAAAAATGAGGTAGTCAGCAATATGTGAAAAGAACTGTTAATCATCTATTACAATCTCTTTATTTTCCAACACTCTAGTCCTTGACACCCACTAAAATGGGCACTCCACCCTCAGTAGAATGTGTCATAACTTGAAAACTTCCCCATCACTCAATTAATTCTCCATTTAAAACAAATGAACAACAGCATACTCCCTGCTCAGTCTGGACTTTGCCATTATCAGCAGTATCAATAAAATCCCCATGGACGAACCAGACTCCCTCCCAGTAGGGGAAAATTCTCATTTTTTACATTATAATTTAGGTGTTTGAAAATTATACTGCTGAAAAGCATAAGATTGTGATTAATTAGGATTTACCAGTATCAGGCTATTGCATTTCAAATGCATCTTCATTCATCTACCACAATCTTTTTTGTTCCATCGTTCCCATCTTTATTAGTCTGATGCCCTTCTGAATTTGCCCTGAATTTGCAGAACTGCCTAATCTCCAAATCTGCCCTGATTCTCCAGAAACTCCAGTGATGGTAACAGACTGTGCTAACTGTACTGAGCTAGTCTGAGCCCTGTTTCAATCCCAAGTTCTTAATATTGACCTTTGCCCATGATCTAGTGTGACACTATATTAATTGCTATAGCCTAACATGTAACTCAGTATAATATCTGACAAGTTAATTCTGAAAAATTCTGTACATAAATAGACCCAAAATTTAAAAGACAGAAGAAAACAATGGCTCAATAAGTTGGGTGAAGTCACAAGTGAATTTCACACACCCAGTAAAAATTATGATGCATGGATTTCTGGGGTGCTGACAATATTCTATTGGTTGACATGGATGGTGATTACACTGGTTTTCATTCTATATAGAATTCTTTAAGTGAATATTTATATATTTTATGCCATTTTCTGTATTTGTTATATTTCATAATAAAAATGTATAAAATAGTAAAAAGAATATTGCTATGCAAAGAAATTAAAACTATATTAAATTAAAAAGTAGGTTATACACAGTATGCATAATCTCAAGATTTTTCACGTTATTGTCATAGAATGAATTATATACCCCAACAAAACACATGTTCTTAATCTTACTCTGGGCTCCTATGGGTGTGACCCTATTATAAATAGACTCTTTTGAAATGTTGTTTTTAGTTATATCGAATCAAGGGAATCAAGGTGAATTTTAATCTGTAATACTGGAGACTTTATAAAGAGAAGAAACTGAAAGCCAGAAGTCAGAGAAGGCTACGCAGGTCGAAGCCAGAAGCAGCAGAAACCAAAAGAGCAGACCCAAGGAGAGCGAGATAGCCATATGAATACAGAAGGCAGAGATGTAGCCAAGGAATCCCAAGGAATGCAGCAAGCCAGCAGTAGAATGCCACAGACTTTGGGGAGATAGCATTGCCTTACCAACACGTTCGTTTTGGACTTCCAGCCTCAGAAAACACAAGCCAATAAATGCTGTTCCTCGTGTGGTATTTGTCATAGCAGAATGGCAAACCAAGTCTGATGTATATCAAAACACCGAATAATTTTTAATGAGTGCTAGAATTAGAGACTGTTGAAGAATACATAAGTGTTTTTTAAAAATGAAAAAATAGTACTTGACATGTGAAGTAATCTTTCCTTTTATATCATTATATGAACTATAAGGAAATAACAGGCTATTTGTATAATTATACACAGAGCACATTTAGTCACTATAAGAATATTATTCCATTTAAATCATGGTCAATATATTAGTATTATTGTAAATGTATTACCGAAAACGATTGATATTTTGGAATCTTGCTTTTACTGTTAAATCTGTGCATTAAAGTATCTGTGACACTATTTAACAATGTCAAAGTTATTTTTAAAGTGAAATTATCATTAAGTTTGTTCTGTTGCCTTAGACCTTTATTATTGTAATGGATCACATTTATGAAGACATCATGTTATAAACAATTGTCATAAAAAGCAGATTCTCCCATGAAAAATGATCTACTATCTCATTATGATAACTTTATTATGGCAGTGGCCCAGTATTACAATTAAAAATTGAAAATATTTTGCACATAACTTATTTTGAGAAGAAATAATTTAATAGGCCAATATTCTACTATACAATTTTGTCCTTTATAAGTCACACAGATGACTTTTAAAGGTTAAAATGTCAAAAAAGTTTGTCATGTGAATCTGCTATTTATTTAACAAATGGTTTTAGGGCCATGAACCCGAAAAAATATTATTTCAGGAATAAAGAATATTTTCTTTCCTTAACGAATAAGATGGCACTTATTTCTTTATAATGACCCTAATTAATCCAGAATGCACAATCAGGTAGTAATTTCAAGTGTTCCTAGTAACAGAAAAACAGGTTTAAATTAGAAACATGATACCACAATTTACTGATATCAGCAAAAATCATTACTTATAGTTTGTGAATCTGAAAAAAGCAAATGCCAGTCAAATAAATAACCTGTATTTAGATAACCTAGGAAATAGTTCAATGGGGAGTTTCTGAAAAAGAAATTATTATTTCATTGCCAAGTCACGCTTACAGCTTTGAACAAGTAGCAAAACACGGGCATGTTTCTCAAATGGATTTCACAGCATCAGTGCAAAAGCCGGAGGGGATGGCTTAGTTTTTTAAGCCTCAGATTTGAAATACCTAGACTCCCTGCAACTACAGCGTTAAATCCTCTGTGGAACCACAGCTTCAAATGCTATCAGGAGAGACTCAACTCTTCATCCTTCTGAGACTGATAAATTGAAAGCCATGAAGTTTAGAGGAATTGGAGGGGAGCCTGCAGGGGGGTCGGGGGGCTTACCGGCTAACAGGAAGGCTCTATTCGTAACATCATTTAAGGTTCCATTTGAGGCTGTCTCATTGGTAAAACTTAAGGATACTGTTTAAAAGACATTCAGAAATCTCACAACCCTGCAATGGACCATCTTTATAAACATTTAAACCAAATTTTAGACAGCTCAAAGTAGAAAGAAAACATTCTTTTCTAACTCCTACTTAATACATTCAAGGAAATTCTAAGCACTTACTTTAAAAATAAGTTTCTGTGGACATTTTTTAATCTCAAATTTATATATTTTTGCTGCTTTTTATGTTTCTGGACTACCCCATCCCTGACAGCCTAATGTATGCTTGGTAAATGGCAATTAGAGTTGTATTTAATTTGCACAGTAACCTAGCAGTCTCAAAAATCCTATCACATCTCCTACCTCATGTCACAAAACTTGGAGAGTTAAACAAGAAAACTACCATTTCCCCCATTTTAGAGAAGAGGAAATTGTGGCTCAGATAGATTAAATGAATTAAGCACAGCTGGTATGTTGTGGCCCTAAGTTTTTAGATTCAGGTCTTCAGAATCCTCCTGCATTAGTAAAAGCTGTAAGTTTTATTTAGGAATATAAGCATTTTACCAAAGAAAATTGTGTAATATATTCCAAATTTTATAACTAATTACTTTATCAATAACACTACATATCTCTGCTGTTATGTATCATTGATTATTTAAAAGAATGAAAAATAGGGGGGATGATAGGAAAACCGTTGATCATTTTTTAAGATCTACTGCCTAACTGATTAACAGATTTCCTCTTCATTTAGGTTCACCTCAAAATAAAAGGAAAGGAGTTCAGTTATTTTTAGGCCCAACTGAAAACCTAAGTAAGAGTTACATAAGACCACTTCCAGGACTAACATGCAAACTATTCTCCGTGCATTAAAAGCATTAATCAAAGAACGGTTAATCCAGGAGCCCAAACATTCAGACTAATTTAATACCTTGATTAAGACATAGCTAGAAATGATTTAAAACTTAAGGCAAACGGATAGCAGACCCATTGGGTATTTTAAAAGATACTAAAAAGCCACCAAATAGGTTACATTCTCTTGAGATGGCATATGAATTATTTTAAATACAAATAACCTTGGGAAAGTTGGCACATTGAGCCTTTCTCTAGGACATTCTCACCCTATTATAATTCTGCTGTCTTCCTTTAACCAATAGATGAGTTGAACTTCTCTGATAAGAATTTTGATTTCAAGCAGGGAGAGAGAATTGTTGAGACAGGAGTGGATTTAGGAGGAGGTAGAGTTCAGGCTTCTTCAGTCAGAAGAAACACAAATGAGCAGCAGGCACTGGGACCAATTTTCCATTTATTGTGTGTCACAATTTTTGCTGAAAGCATGTTCTGGCTCCTTAGGCTATACAAAAAATACTAAGGCTCGGCTCAGCTGCTAATGAAAATTAATTCAGAGGACAAAGTATGTTTTCCTTTCTTTCTTACTGTTTCACCTCTCTTTCAAATTTCACCGGGCATTAACTTGCCCTATTACCCCAGCACAAATGACTTCTTTCCTGTCAAAACCCCACAGTAGGAACTTGCAACACTTCTCTTTACTATTACATTAACTTGTTAATAACATTTCCCTGCCTTGGGATAATTTTTCTAGACTATATTCTGCTGCTTAAATTATGTATTTAATTTCATACCCATCTGAGCCGAGAAGATTTTGTAACCCTCACAACTCCCAGTTCGTTTTTAAGCTTGAATAGATTGATAGGCATTCTTTAAAAGGATTTGATTACGCGGCTTCCTTTGGCACCATAAGCAGGCATTCCAGACCCCCGGAGGGATTACCGTGTTCTCCCACCTGCCCAGCAACTAAGAAAAGGCGCAGCTTCCACCTTGCACGTGAAGTCGCCACTGCTCTTCTCATTCAAACACGTAGTTAGTACTTAATGGTGCCAGACTCCAGAGGTAGAGCACATTCAAAAAG
>JAQZBX010011471.1:0-42657 GCA_029593785.1 Cabassous unicinctus
GAACTTACTGAAAGCTATTATACTCATCATTATGGTTAATTACAGGGAAAGGATAAAAATTAAAATCAGCCAAAGGAACAAATGCATAGGGCAGAGTCTGGGAGCTTTCCTAATGCAGTTTCTGTTGTCCTATCCAGATGTGTTATCATCCCAAAATTGATGCATGACAAAATACCTGGAGCATTGCCAACCAGGGAAACTCACCTGAGTTTCAGTGTACAGATATTTTACTGCAGCTTCATTATGGAGGCATGATTGAGTGATTCCCCATGTGTTTGAAGTCAGTCTCCAGATCAACTAATATTGTGTGACCCAAAAACCCTACCCTAACTCACAAGGTTGGTCTTTTGAAATGGCCAGCCCCACCCTAAGATCAAGATGGCCATCTGTAGCTGTTTGGCAGTTTGATGTAATTATGAATTCCAAAAATAGATATTTGATCATGCTTATAAACTGGTCTGCTAATCTGGGCATGATTAAGTTATAATTTAGGGCACTAACTGGGCCAGGTCAGTAGGGCGTTGAGCCCCACCCCTTGGTGGGGTGGGAATCAAATATAAAAGGCATGGCAAAGAGCAGTTTGGAGCAGTTCTGATGTTGGCGTTTTGATGCTGGAGCCCAGGGAGGCGAGCAGACGGAGGAGCTTGGTCGTGAGGAAAGAAAGAAGGCCCTCGGATAGAGACAAGCTGTCCGCCTGATAGTCTACAGCTGGCCTTGTGGAGAGAAGCAAGGCCTAGAGAGCCTGATAGTCTACAGCTGACCTTGTGAAGGACACAAAGGAGCTAAGCCCGGAGAGAAACAGAGCCCCGGGAGGAGAGGAACCCAAGAAGCCTGAACCCTGGCAAACATCGGCAGCTATCTTGCGCCATCACGTGACAATAGACTTTGGTGAGGGAAGAAACGTATGCTTTATGGCCTGGTCACTGTGGACTTCTACCCCAAATAAATACCCTTTATAAAGACCAACCCATTTTTGGTATTTTGCAGCAGCACCCGTTTGGCTGAGTAATACACCATCCCTTCCTTAAACAAATACACTCCGAGACAACTTACCAGAAGGTGAGGGCCTTTGCCAGACCTCTCTTTGGGCAAGGCCAAATTATTTTACTACTCATCTGCCAAGGGAGTGGATTCTCACTCCTTATTTAGCGGGTGAAACAAGTCTACCTCTTTCTCTGCTCTGCTCTGCTCTGAGAGTCCAGTCTCCAGTCTTTTTCCTTTTGTGTTCCTGTCCATAATCTGTTTGTGCTAAGACTCAAAGAGGTACTAGTCCACTTTCTTTGTCAGGAAGAAGTACTGAAACCAGAGAACTCATTGTTTCAAAGCATGGATGCCGTGGCAATTCTGGTGGTAGAAACCCAAGGTTTCCAGTTTAAGCACTTCTTGACTGCTACTGTGTAAGTCCTCCTTAGCACCAGGGATGCGTGAGTACATAGAGGCTGAAGAGATGTGACATTAGAGTGATCATAAAAGGGCTCCCAAAGAAGAATTTATTTCATAAGTACTTTCAGTTTCAAGTGGTGTTGTTGCTGTTGTTGTTGTTTTGGGGGTGGAGGGTTGGGTGATATTTTTGTACCAGAATTTGTCCATTTTAATTTCTGATGATGTATCTTAAAAGGTTTAATGACCATTCTGAACCTGAGATGATAACTTACACCCCCATACAGGATGATTTAGGGAGGAGGAGACTTCAGCCAATGGAAAGGAAAATATTATTGAAAACATACATGTGATTTGCATATCACTGCAGCCATTTCTAGAGCATTCCACCAGTGCTCTGTGCAGTGACATTTTTTTTTTTTTTTTTAGTGAGAAAAAATGACTTCTTTTTATTGAAGTAAAATTCACATAACATAAAATTCACCATTTTAATTATATTAAAGTGTGTGATTCAGTGATCTCTAGCAATTATCAATGTTGTACAATCATCACCACTCTCGAACTACAGAATATTTCCATCAACCCAAAAAGGTACCCCATACCCATCAAGCAGCCACACCCTATTACCCTTCCCTCCAGCCCCTGACAACTACTAATCTGTTTCAGTGGCTTTGACTACTTTTGAGGAAATGCCAAATGACTTTCTCATGAGGTGAAAGGAAAGCACTCATCATGCACTTCAAAAATAATAATTTCTTATGCAAACATGAATCAATCTTCAAAGCATCATCCTCAACACTTTTCATGATCTACTGTATTTCTAATGCATGCATCTAAGCATTTCCGGGAAAAACTTTCATTAAATTAATGAATAAAAGGCTTCTGAGTTTTTACTGATATTTTTTTCCAGCATGGTGACCTTTATTCTTCTCAGCTGGCATTTACAATTGCAGTTTTCCCCTTGCCTTTGAGGGTGAACCCTGATGATATTAGATGGAGTGAATTCAATTTATAATGACATAACTCATATCTACTTTATAGGCTCATTCATTATATCAGACCTGTGCTATCCTTAGTTCCACCTCTTTGATGAACACAATTTAACTCTGGTATAGCCACACTGCTGTTTCAGAAACCCTTTGTGTGCTGGACTTCTGCTTACTAAATTCTAAATTATTACTAGTATACTAAAAGCTAATATTTAATGAACAAAATGATATGAAAGGTAGAGGCCTAAGAACTTTACATGTATTACCTTACATGTATTATTAATTTTCATAATGGCTATCTAAGGTCAATAGTTATCTGCACTTTACAGAGGAGGACAATGAGTCTTAGAGTAAGCAATTTTCTTGAAGCTACACATCTAGTCAGTAGCAGAGTAATTCAACCCAGATCTATGTAACTCCAGAGCCCAAGAGCCAAATCATGTCACTAGATTACTGGAAATACTGTCTGGAAGAAAACACTATTGTATGGACAAAAAGGCATCAAAGCCTAGTATCAAAGCATCAGCCTGGACCTCAGGAAATCCAGACACCCAGAAAGATTCAACAGCCTATCATGTAACCATGGACAATTCCTATAACCTCCTCAGCTTCAGTCTTAACTCCTTTAAAATGAGGCCTTTGAACTGGGCTGTCAAGGTTGTTTTAAACACTCAAGTTTCCTAATCTGTGATTTGTAAGGTATGTAGCTCACATTCATCTCAGTCTCATTATGTTCTTTTTGATCCCATTTTAAAGGGTTCCAGTTTCTTTTTAAGAATTCTTCTTTGAAAGATACATTAAGACACATGTAAGTCCTTTTCATAGAATGTTAGGTAACTGTCATTGAATTTTGAACTTTATGAAAATCATGTGAAGGCAGGTATTATCCCATTTTATACACTTTTAAAAATAAAATGAAGTGAATAATATGTACAAGATAACATGACTATGTGGTGACAGAAGGTGTGTCTACTGCTGGCTAGCAAATTAATTAAAGAAGAATTCTGAATCCAAATCTCAGATCAAAGGAAAAGTGCTATGATTGATTAGTGATGTCTGCCGTGGGTGAGGTATAGGGTAGTGTGGCAAATTTACCAGGTATTTGCCTAGATTTCTTATTTAATCCTTCCACTAGCATTCTTGTCCATATTGCTTTATGAAATTTTCTTTGGTAGCTTTTTGCTCTCACATAATAGAACATATCCAAATTCCATTTTACACAAAAATAATGATTTTTATATTCAGTATATAGCGCAGGGATGAATCTGCATTCTGGTTGATTTTCTCTTTGTCCCCCACCCAGGAGGAAGAGGAAAAGTGTGATATGTTACAGTGTTATGGATCAAATTGTGTCCCCCAAAAGACATGCTCAAGTTCTAATCCCCAGTGTTTTAATATGATCATATTTGGAAATAGGATCATTGAGGATGTTTTTAGTTAAGATGAGGCAAAACTAGATTAGAGTGTGTTCTAATCCCATATGATCAATGTCCTTGTAAGGAGACGCATTTCCATAGTTAGTAGGACACAGAGAGAGAAGACAACCCTGTGACGGAGGCAGAGACTGAGTTATGCCATGGACCTCAGAGGCTGGCAAGCCACTGCCAGAACCCTACAGGGTTCAGAGGAAGCAGGGTACTGCTGATACCTTGATTTCAGAGTTCTAGCCTCCAGAACTGTGAGTCAATATATTTCTGTTGTTTTGAGCCACCCAGTTTGTTTGACTTTGTTTTGGCAGCCCTAGCAAACTGGGACATATAGGAATCCTGAATCCACTCAAATTTTTAAAAAAATCATTTCATGAGTTGATATTGGATAGTGCCTAAGAACTTAAATTCTGGAGTTAGTGTACCTGAGTTAAAATTCTTGCTCTCCCATTTTCTAATTATGTGAACTTGAACAGTTTCCCTCTAAGGTAGTTTATTCATCGGAGAAATGGAAGGAATACTAGTATTTACCCATTCATACTTGATAATCCATGTATAGCATTTAGCACAGTGCCTGGAACATAGAAAGCGTTCATATGTATTAGCTTATCATCATCCTCAGCATGGTAAATGTTGTTATAAAATATCAGTGCTTTATTACTATTGATATTAGTAGTAACAAAATAATCTTAGCACATTTACAATGGCTCTTGGCACTCATGAGTGTCATAATACTAGCTGGACTAAAAAGGACTGTCACAGAGCCAATCTGTTAGGCATAGAAAGGCAAGTGCCTTTTCACCAACTGACAAATCTATGGCAGTTTTGTGCTAAGAAAATCCCACTTCACATTTATTGAAACTGATCATATCATGGTGAAGGATTTAGGAAGCAATAAAGGAAAATCACGGGTCATAAGAGACTAATGTACCATCCAGCACAGTGCCAGGAATCTCCAGCTCCTTAACATTTGATGGAGTAGCTCATTTAGCCAGTCCTAAAAGCCAGACCCTTTTCCAAATCACTCGACTGAAAACTTTCTAAAATAATTCCTCCAAATATCTGATACTGTATTTCACAATAATGTATTTGGTTTAAAATCTTTATCACCCGTTTTGGTTCAAATAGCTTCCTTTTGCATGTGGCTCTTCACAGCACAGCCCTGATGGATGGCTCTGGGTGCAAACCCACCTCATATGTCTTCCTGAAGGACGTATTTCCATAGATGAGTCATCCAGAGGTCACCTTTTCAGTCCTAATAGAAAAAAAGATGATAATCCAGAAAGCAGCATAACACTGAAGTTAATGGAATCAGGCAGTTGTGAATTTGATTCCAGTGAATTGTAATTCCAAGAGCAAGAATAGTTTTTTTTTTTTAACTCACCCTTGTATCCTTAATACCTAAACGGTGCTTAACACACGAGGGCACTAAATAACTATTTGTCAAAAGAAGGAACAAGCAGAGAAAACTAGCTGCATGACTCAAGCAAGTTATTTAATCTCTTTGAATTTGTTTTCTTCATTTCTAAATAATCCCCACCATTCACAGCTGAAAATGGCAAAGGAGTTGATGTGCATAAGATGGCACTGAGTGAGCACTCAGTTCCTGTGGTAACGTGGTGCAGCTCATCACCATTGAAGCATCCTTGTCTGCATGAAAGACAAGCAAGTCTTTTGATCCTTTGGAGGGATCCCTACAAATATTTTGACACATCCTGGTAAATTTCAGAATTATGATTAGATTCCTGAGGGAACTCAATTATTGGTCTATTAGTTCATGGGATTTTGTGAGTATCAATGGCCCCATGTGTTTCTAGTCAGCAGCTCCTCTGGGTGTGAGATTTTCTCCTAAATTGTCAGTAGCAGCATAAATTGGTAGCCTTATGGGAACAATATGACCGTGCATGTGAAGATCCTGAAAGTGGTTGAAATCCTTTGTCTTGCGATTCCCCTTCTGGGATTAGTTACAAAGAAAAACCACAGGTGCAGTCACAGATGTCTGCAGTAGAATAATAAATACATCATTATTATATGTAGTCCCAAATACTGATGGCACCTCAAGGTTCAGCAATATGGTAAGTTCAAGTGATGCGTTATTATTTAGCTATTCAAAAAATCATCAGATGGGAAAATGGTCAGGAAAGTTAAAACAATAGTATGAAAAAATACTATATTTCTGTATTATCCCAATTTTATTTGTACAGTATATTAAATATATGCTTCTATAAAAGACCAAAATGATTTTACTGTTAACAATGGTTATCTTTGGGTAGTGGAATTATGTGTTACTTATTTATTTACTTTAATTTTTTCCATAGCAGAGGCTCACAGAACAATCATTTGCTAATAATCAGAAAAAGTAAATTTAAATAGAAGCCATATGGCTTATAGAGGTTATAGTAACTTCTCAAAGGATAGATGAGTTGGGATTCCCTCACCTTCCCTAAACCTGGTTACTCTGATGCTTCCTAGGCCCTTCCTCTTAGAGTGAGGAAAGCCTAATAATTAAATTCATACTCAGCTATTTAGGCCTTATTGCACTTGTTTACTTAAAAGTATCAGCCTTTAAAAATGAATGACATAGGGGAAATGGAGACATTTATACTACAAATGATTTGATGGTGCTCATATTTAAACATCAGTGGGAGAACCACTTCAGAGTGGGGTATCTTTCAGATAAGCTGCTGGGGCAGACATGGCTAACTGCTCCCCAAATCCATGTTCTTGTCTTCTTCCTGGGCACACAGTCAGACTACATTCCCCAGTCTCTCCTGTGGTATGGGGTTACACGGTTGAGTAGTTTCTAGTCAATGAAAAGAGAGTGGAAGTGATATATATCACTTCTTCCCATGTATACTCCTCCGCAATCTTTTTTTTTTTCTTCTGGATGACAAAGATGGAGACAATTAGAAATTTTAGGAGCTACATGTTGAAGATGGCCAACACACCCGAAAGTTATATGAGCAAGAAATATACTTACATTCTGTTTGATCTGTTATAATTTTTGGGAGTCCAGGTTTATAGCAGCAAGAGTTAACCTAACACAACCACATTGCTTATGGCTTACACTTTCCTGTACACATGTCCTGGTCAAATACGTTGTTGATGGAGAGGTGGTCACTCTACAAAAGAGGTGAGAGAAAAGTCAGTGAATAGGCCATTTTCACCATTTTATAAATCACTAAAATTCTATAGAATTTGTTCAATTGTTCTCTCCTGAAGGTGGCAAAATACAATGGCTTCACATAAGAACTCTTAAGAATAAATAAAAGATCACTCTCTGAAATGATATTTTTCTGATGTTTTTGTCTTGTTTTCTGTCTTCCTCTTGTGTTTAGATGTAGGCTCCATGAGTGCAAGATCTTTGACTTGTTTTTCACTGTAGCTCCAGTTCCTAGAAGAGTTCCTAAATATTGGCATGTGATATAAATTCGTTGAAGGTGTAAATTAATATAATATATGCTAGATAAAGACGAATTCATCTGATAACATGTATCATACTGAAACTTGACCAGGAGCTTTCAGTTGGCAGAAAAAGGATTTTGCCATATGCAGATGGGTAATTAAACATAAAATAAACACAATATGAGATAGTTCAATTTCTAAATATCACTTCATATTACAGGATATCTTATCTATCAAACACATCTAGACACCAAAAGGTAGCTAATAAGTTTGCTGAGTCAGATGTTCCTTCAATTCCCATCCTCATTTCTTGCCAACATCACTTTAACTCTAAGGCAGTTTTCTAGCTCTGAGCTTGCACAAATTCTTCACAAACAATAACATCTTATTTGTTCTCTTCTTACTATCCCAAGAAGAAGGCTCAGAATTAACTAGCCAATAAATCACAATTTCCATGTGTAATAAAGTCCAAAACCAAACTGTTCATTTGCTCTTAAATTTGATTCTGTTGCTGCCAAATGGATAGGGTCTAGTCATTTTAGTAAAACTTTTTGAGTGTTAGCTATATTCATGACATCACCTCTCCTTTTGGAGTTGTTGATTGTCCATTTGCTTACTTTTTTTGTTCACTTGTTTTTGTTGTCTTTTCTTTGCTGCCATCCTCATAGGTCCTTGGGATCATCATTATTTCCAGAAAAGTCATTTAATCTGAAATCTGGTGGTGATATATGAAGTCTCTAATACATATTCCAACAAGCTAGTTGATTAACAGGGTGCTTTACCACTCAGGACATCTAGTTCCTCTTCTCTGAATGGAGATTTACTGACTACCTGAATCATAGGTTTATTATAATGATCAAATGAGGCAAAATAAACTAACGAGCTTTGTAAACCCAAATCCACATTAAAACTGTAATTTAAAATCTTGTTGATGCATCGGAGAGCCTACAATTCAAACAGACGAATGATAGAATAGAATGTTCTTCATGTGAAGCACATTACAGCCGAGCAACTGACTTGTTGGAATAAAGAAAAAGCAAATAAATAAGTCAAGTTTATTAGTGATGGGACAATGATTTTAAGGGTTGTCTTAGTTTGCCAAAGGGCTGCCAATGCAAAGTACCAGAAATGGGATGAATTTTATAATGGGACATTTATTAGGGGTAAAAGCTAACAGTTCCAAGTCTTCAAAAATGTCCAAATTAGGGCTCCATCAGAGGTGCTTTCTCACCAAAGTCAGCTACTGGTAATCCTGGCATCCTGCCATGTGGCAAGGCAAGATGGCAGCCTATCTCTGCCAAGGTCCCTGTCTTCCCCTCAAAGGTGTCCAACTCCAGTGGCTCAGCTGTGGGCAATCAGGCACATGGCTTGTCTCTTTCCAGGGCTCCTCTCTCAGCCTCAACTGTTTTGCTTTCTCCCTGAGCCCAGATGCAGGTGATCAGGCATACGGCTTATCTCTTCAGATGAGCCCAGCCTCTTGGGGACTTTGTGCTTCAGCTTCAGCTGCTAGCAATCCTTGAGTCCTCTTTCTTACTTGGCTGGATCAAAATCGCACAGCTCTCTTTTCTATGTGTCCTCTTTCTCTTTGTGGCTCTGTTTATATAAGGCTCCAATAAAAGGGTGGAGACCTAACCTGAGCCATGCTGATGTAGTCTAATCAAAAGCGATCTAATCACGTGATCTAATCAAGGTCCCTAAACTGAATCGTATCCAGAAGGTCTCACACCCACAGGAATGAATTAGTTCAAAAACATAATCTTTTTTGGGGGGGATTCACCAAGTCCAACCTGTCACAAGCATTAAGAGAAACTTTAAAAACCATAAGAGAAGATTGATGAAGACACCAGGGACAGTGTCAAATTTAACAAAAACTGACTATATATGTCTAAAGTCAGGTCTCCTGAGAAGTTAGCACACCTCTGACTCTCCCACTTGAATTTAGTCCTGGGGGGATGTTGTAGAGCATAGCAATGCTGTGACAACTGAAGCAAGGGGGACTTGGGAAAGATGGGACTAGCCGTGAGAAGCTACTAAAAAAGAATGAACAGAGCCTATCTTTTCCCTATCGGTAATGTACAATTAAAGTCCCACCTATGGTTTGATGCTGCACTATTGTGTGGTTGTCAGTCTTCATTCTTCTGGGAGTCTCTATATCTCAGATTCCTGACTAGACTGTCCTTGCAACTCCAGGAAGTGGAGGAAGTTTTTCCCTCACCTGAGTCTAAGGTCCACTTGCTTCATTTTCATTTTCTGCACCAAGGCAACCTTCTTCTGACATTTTGAACTTTGGTTTCTTTCTTTTTTTTTTTTTTAAGATTTATTTATTTACTTGATCCATTTTAAACCCCCCTTCCCCATTTGCTGTTTTGTGTCCATTCGCTGGGCAATTCTCTGTGTCTGTTTCATCTTTTCTCATCCTCCTCCTCCAGTCTTCACCAGGATTCGATCCTGAAGACCTCCGATGTAGGAGAAAGGTGTTCTAGCCATCTGCGCCACCTCAGCTCCTGGTTTTCGGAGCTTTAGGAGCATCTCGTCTTGTCTCTCTCCTTTTACGTCATCATCTTGCTGCATGGCTCCCGGGGCCTGGCGCCTCACCGGCACACAGAGCCTGGCAGTCCATGCGTGTTCTATATATATTTTTTTATTTTACCAGGAGGTCCCGGGGATCGAACCCAGGTCCCTCCATATGGCAGACGGATGCCCAACCATTTGAGCCACATCCGCCCCCATGGTTTCTTTTAAACAAAGTGCCAACTCCACTTTCAAAGGGGTATCCCAGGGCCTCACCAGGTCAATAATCTGACCTTGGTGCAGGTCTCAAGGTCATTATCAATCAGTCTTATGTATTGCCACTGTTTTAGTTTGCTAAAGGCTGACAATGCAATATACCAGAAATGTTTTGGTTTTTATAATGGGAACTTATTAGGTTAAAAGCTTACAGTTCTGAAGCTGTGAAAATATACAAACAAAATGTCATCAGAGATACTGTCTCACCGAAGGTCGGCTACAGGCGATTCTGGACTCCTTCCATGTAGCAAGGCACATGGAAGCATCTACTTCTCTTCTGGGTCTCACTGCTTTAGTTTCTGGCTACTCCATCTGTGGCTTCCTTTCCCCCAGGTCCCTCTCTGAGCTCCTGGGTTTCTTCTCTCTGTCTCTGTGGCTTTTTCTCTGTGTGTCTCTGTATTCAGTCCTCTGTTTATAAAGGACTCCAGCAAGAGGACCAAGACCTGGATCATGACTTACTGAAGCAATCCCATCAAGGCTCCCCAACTGAACCCAATCCAGTCGAAGGGTCCCACTCCCACAGGAATGGGTTAGCCTCAAGAACATGATCTTTTCTGGGAGCCACAAAAATCTTCAAACTGTCACACTCTACCCTCTATACCTCCAAAAGACATGTTCTTTCCATATGCAAACTAGATTCATTACATCACAACATTTCAAAAGCCTTAAATCATTTCAGTGACAATGCAAAGTACAAAATCTCATCAATTACAGGCATGCAGTCTGTCTTGGGGCAAAATTCCCCTCCAGCTGTAGACCTATGAAACTTGAAAACAAGTTATCTCTTCCCAATATAAAAAGGAGAGGCAGTCATAGAATAAACAATTTTATTAGCATAGGGAAAAATTGGAAGGAAAACAGGAGTCATGGGTCCAAAATAGTTCCAAAAACCTGCAGGGCATACTCCATTTGATTTCAAAGTCTGAGCATTATCTATAGAATAATGGTTTCTTCTCCTCAGGGCCTCCTGGGCAGGAGCCTCACCCCTTCTAAGGGCTTGCCCAGCAGCCATCTTCTTGGCTCCACTCTCATCAAGCATCTGGGTGGCCACTGAACTCAAGGCCACATGCTCTGAGAACACTGGGGTGATGGAAACACTCTCCACAATCTCCGGGTCACAGGCCCAAGCCCGTCAGAACAGTGGGGTGGTGACCTAACTCTCCCCATTCCCCAGGGAATGTACTCCACCCTCTCTGAAATCTGGGCAGCAGTACTCTTCCTGCACAATGGGGTGGAAGGCCCACCCTCTTAAATTGACAGGGACCCCAACCATCAGACAGCATGACAGTCTTATGATTATACATGCCAGAAAATCTTGTTAATGGGAATTAGTAACTTTTCCTGCTTGAAGCTTCTTGGGCCACCTTAAACCTAAATGGGTTGCAGCATTTTCTCATTGAACTTGATTATATGGATCCAGGAAATCTCCAAAGGACACAGTACCAATATCCAGCAGAGACCAGATTATAGGCATCTTGCAATAACCTTGCTGCATGAAAAACAACATAATTTCTTCTTACCTCACACAATAAACATATGTATTCTTAAAATCAGCAGTGTGTTCTTGAATGTGTTAGACCAACTTTTATACTTATTCAAAAAAATTTTACATCTGTTTTTTTTTTTCATTCTGTGAGAACTGGAACAAAGAGAAGTTTATAGTGTGACGTTATTCTCTTTGTAATAATGGATGGATGGCTTTCTTGGTGAAGCTTTGGATGGTTGACAGTTCTGTTTCAAAATGTGCCAAAAATCAGTTTTATGAACACTTTGCTCATACTGCTTTTCTGCCATTTTCTTTAGGAATGCCCCAGTGGTGTTGTTAATGAAGAAACTTTCAAAGAGATTTATTCTCAGTTCTTTCCACAGGGAGGTAAGTACAAATGTGGACTTGTTAACATACCCTCAGAGTTAGAATTATGCTTGCAATCTTGAATTTGTTTTAATTTTTCATGACACAACTTTACATTTTTAATCTTTATGCAGAAGAATTAGACACAGCATGCAAGTGAATATGATTTTCAATGTTATCTTAATAGTGAGCTAGTTACAAAGCAGCAAATATCCCAGAGTCCGTTCTTCAGTTGCATACAACTGGAAGTATCACAGTATGCCTGGTCTTATGACTATCAAATGCACAGTGCATTTTGATTATAATACCTTGGTACTGGATATGCCACAAGGCTCTCTCACATTTATTACAGATCTCATTTGATTTTCCCAACCCTCAAGAGTAGGGCAAATATAATTATCCTCATTTTACAGATGTGAAGTCTGGGGTTTAGAGAAGTTAAATGGCTTGCTCATTACTAAGTGGCACATCTAGGTTAGAACTCAGTTTTTTTTGTTTTGTTTTGTTTTGCTTTGTTTTTAATAGTCTCAGTCCAGTTTCTGCTATTCCTCTCCCTTTCAGTAGCTCTTTGTTATACCTCCCCCTAATATGGGGAAATTAATACCATTCTAGAGATTAAATTAATTGGAAAGAAAACACAAGAATAGCATAATGATAGCACATATACATGTAAGAGTTGTGTGAAAAGATATATTTGCAGCTGGGCTTTACCATTTCTCCTTCCATCACCCAATAGGATGCCTACCTCAAGCTAGTCATACAGCCTGCTGTGTGTCCAACTGTGTTAAGTGCTGATAATGTAAGATTAGTAGGATGAATAGGATGTGGCCCCTGCCTAAAATAACATTATAGTCTCATGTAGAAGATGGACAATGTCAACAGAAAGTATAGATGTGTATATAAGACTTTTAAAAATGATATTATGAGAACAGTGTAATCCAGTTAGCTGAAAGACAGGGAAGACATAGAAAAGAAGCTTCACAGATAAGCTGAACCTGAGCTGAAGCAGCTGCCATTCCTGATGTGTCTAATATATGTCTGGCTTTGACATGCGTTATCTCTCACCATCCAAAATGCTTAGCTATAATCCTCCTTTTTTATAAATGTGGAAACTAAGGCGCAGAGAGATTTAACTCTTTCCAGAGCCTATACTCTTTTACTACTTCATCACACATCTCAAGAGAGTTTTTACTGATAAGTGCAATGTTTTCCAGCTTTAAAAGTAGAAAGGGACATTCTAAGCAAATGGAGCATAGGAAAGGCTCAGAACCTAACACTCAAGGCGGGCATATATAGGAAGCTGCCAGGATTTAGGTTTGCTTGGCCTAGGGAGAATTAAGAAAGTTCCTAGGGTGGCATTCATAACATGTTAAGAAACGTGGACTTTATCCTTGAGGAGATTCAAAGCCGATGATAGGATTAAGAAGGATCTGTAAGGTTCAGATCTGTGTTTTATACACAGTCCTCTGGTACCTCTTTGGAAGATAATCTGAGGTAGGAAATATTGCAGGCAGGGACACTAGGGAGTTATGGCAGGAGGCAAAATAATGAGATCTTTAACAAGGACACAAATATCAGGAGATGTAGGGAGAGATTAGACATAGAGGATAAAATGGCAGAATTAGGTGATTGACTGACATTTTTTGGAGGAGTTTGCCATGACTTCCAGGATTCTTTCGTGGGCATCAGGTGACTGGTTGCAGGAGGAGCAGGGAAAGAATGTGATCAGTTTTGGACATGTTACATTTGAGGTTCCCGTGGGAAGTTGGATCCAAAGAGAAGTTGGTTCAATCTAAGGCTCAGAAAAAGTGAGAGCAGCAGGCAAAGATTTGGTAATTATTTACTTGGAAGTCTTGGTTAAATCCATTTCAGGGATGAAGTTACTGGGAGGAGTATAGAAAGCAGTGAGCACCATGGGTTGAACATGAAATTCCAAAACACATATGTGGGAGGGTCCTGATGAGGAAAAGGAGTCCTGAAGGAAATGAGAATGAACAGCCAGAGATAAAAGAGACTGATAATTTGTAGAGAATAAAGTTATTAAACTTTGCCAAAAAAGTGGTGTCAGCAAAGTGGTGGAGTAGGAAGGCCCTTATACACATTGCTCCTCACAGAGACATTGGAACACAAGGAGAAATGATCAGAATCAACTTCCCCAGAACTCTGGAAAATAGTCAAAGGTAACCAGGAACCAAGAAAATGCAGAATCAAGAAAAAGGCAACCTCCATGGGATCTAAGCCCCTCTCAATTGGAAGCAGAGTGGGCATCACCACCCCAAAACCCTCAAGATTGAGGAATGAACAAACATAAGGGGGGGCTGCAACCATGGACCAAAGTAGAGTTATTATTCTAGTAATGGAAGAACTTGAACATTAATATAAAGATAGTGGTCACCAAAGTTTGTGAGGGGAGGGAGAGGGAAGAATGGTGTAACATGGGGTATTTGGGGGACATTGGAATTGTTCTGGATGATATTGCAATGACAGATATAAGCCATTATATATATTTTGTTAAACCCTATAAAATTATACAGTGCAAAGTGTAAACCATAATGTAAACCATAGACCATAGTTAGTAGCAATGCTTCAATATGTGTTCATTAATTTTAACAAATGTACCACACTAATGAAAGATGTTGTTAATGGGGGAAAGTGTGGGAGGGGGAAGTGGTGAGGTACATGGGAATCCCCTATATTTTCTGTGTAACTTTTCTGTAATCTAAAACTTCTTTTGAAATAAAGAAAACAAAATAAAGGTTAAATCTGTGAAAAAAAGAAAAAGGCAAGCTAAAAATAGTAAGAAAGTTATATAGCACACTTATTCACCCGACCCCATACGCTCTCTCAGCTTGAATGAGTCTGTGAGATATTGGCCCAGGTTCCCAGTACAGGGCCCTGGTGTGTGGCTATGGAGGGAACAGAGCACATCCAATGTACAAATGCAGTGTGTTTGAATGTCTGTTCCAACCCATCTACTAGCACCCTGAAATACTGACTGAAGGCACCCGTCTACTTTCCTAAACTGGAACTCACCTGGGGCAGGGAAGTGGTGTGGAGAAGTGACATAGAACTTAGTGACATAGAACTTACCAATTATGCATTTTGGAAATGGGGAAATAACCACAGAAAGGGTCCAGGGACCCACTTGGCAGACTGTGAGACAGACTTGAGCTAAAACTCCATCAATCACCAGACCTCCATAAGCCCCTACTCTGACTGGTGGACCACAGTGACGTTTTGGGTCTCTTGGAATTAATGTCACTTCTGTGTCATTCTGTGTTAACTCGGCCAGATAAATGTGCCCAGTTGTGTGGTCAAGCAAGCACTAGGCTAATTATAATACAAGGACATTTATGGGCTTTAGTCATTGGTGAGTTCACTGCATAGATGGCTGATTACATCTACATCAATCAGGGAGAGCGCCATCAGCAATGAGTGACACTTTATCCAATCAGTTGAATGCTTTAAAAGGGGAAGTGATTTCAGCACTCAGAGAGAATTTACCAGCTCATCTTTGGACAGCCAACGTCTCCCAGAAACTCATCAAGGACCTTCTTTGGACTTTCAGCGGAGCCCCTAGTTTGCAGCCTGCCTGCGGAACCTGGACTTGTGCATCCCCACGGTCATGTGAGAGACTCATAAAATCTCGTACTATTTTTCAGATATCTCCTCTTGATTCTGTTTCCCTAGAGAACCCTGACCAATACAAGGATCTACAAAGCAACAGTAATCAAAGCAGTGTGGTACTGGCATTAGGATAGACACACAGACCAATGGAAAAGAAATGAGAGTCCCAAAATGAAAACCCAAATGTATGGCCAACAGATTTTTGACAAGAGTGCCAAGTACACTGAATAGGGGAAAGAATAGGTTCTTCAACAAATGGTGCAAGGAAACTGCTAAAGAATCCAAATGCAAAAGAATGAAGTTGGACCCCTTCTCTTCCTCATATCATATACAAACATGAACTCAAGAAACTCAAAATGGGTCAGCGAACTAAACTATATGGGGCTAAAACCATAAAACTCAGAAGAAAACATAGGGGACAATCTTCCTGACCTTAGATTTTTCAGTGATTTCTGAGATATAACACCAAGGCACAAGGAAAAAAAAAATATATTAAATGAACTTCATCAAAATGGAAAAGTTTGTGATCAAAAGACAATATCAAGAAAGTAAAAAGACAAACAACATAATGGGAGAAAATAGTTGCAAATCATCTATCTAATAATGGCTTAATAGCCAGATGATATTAAAAACTGCCACAACTCAATAACAAAAAGACCAACAAGCAAATTTAAAAATGAGTAAAGGTCTGTGTATTAGTCAGCCAAAGGGGTGCTGATGCAAAACACCAGAAATCTGTTGGGCTTTATAACAGGTATTTATTTGGTAGAAGCTTACAGTTACCAGACCATAAAGCTTAAGTTTCTTCCTTCAACAAAGTCTGTTATCATGTGTTGGAGCAAGACAACTGCCGACATTTGCCAGGGTTCAGGCTTCTTGGGTTCCTCTCTTCCTGGGGCTCCATTTCTCTCCGGGTTCAGCTCCTCTGTTTCCTCCACAAGGACAGCTGTAGACTCTCAGGCAAATGGCTCCTCTCTTTTCCTGGGGCCTTCTCTCCTTCCTCACGTCCAAGCTCTCTTATTTAGCCAGGCTCCAGCTCAAGACTCCAGTATCAGAACTCCAACTCAAAACTACTCCAACTCCGTCCTTTGCCATGTCTTTTTATCTTTGAGACTCCACCCACCAAGGGATGGGGCTCAACGCCCTACTGACGTGGCCCAGTTAACACCCTAATCATAACTTAATCATGCCCAGATTACCAGACCAGTTTACAAGCATAATCCAATACCTATTTTTGGAATTCATAACTATATCAAACTGCCAAGCTGCTACAGTCTGTAATAGACATTTCTCTGAAGAAGATATCCTAATGGCCTATAAGTGCATGAAAAGATGTTCAACTTCATTAGTTATCAGGGAAATGCAAACTAAAACCCCAACAAGACATCACTTCACACCCACTAAGATGGCTATTTTTCCCCTTTTTAAAAAATTTATTGCAGTATATCACTCATACATAAACAATAAGTGTATAATAATAGTTGTGAACTTACAAAACAAACATATATAACATCATACAGGGCTCTCATACCTCACCCTACCACCAATACCTTGCATTGTTGTGAAACATTTTTAACTAATGATTAAAGAGCATCCTCAAAATATTGCTACTAACCAAAGTATTTCCCCTCAATCCACCCTATTATTATTTTTAAAATATATTTTTATAACAGAAGTTGTAAGCTTACAAAACAATCATGCACATGTGTAGAATTCCCAAACAACACCCCTCTATCAACACACCATACCATGGTGGAACATTTGTTACAAATTGTGAGGTAATATCACCAAATTATTACTACATCCATAGTATACATTTGGCACACTTTTTCCATATACCCCATTATCAACACAGTACATCTTTGGCATAGATGCATGAACATTACATTATTACTGTTACCCACACTCCATAGGTCACTCCAGTTGTATTTTTCCCATGCTTCTTCACATTCCCACCACCCTGCAATAGTGATGTACATCTGCTCTAGCTCACCAAGGACACTCTTGCATCTGTACCACCAATCACAATTCTCATCCACCTCTGGGTTTATTATGCTATTCAGTCCCTAGGTTATTCTCTAGCTTTCCATCATTTACATCCCTAGACTACCATTTTCAGCCACATTCCCATTTATAAACCAGCGGTTATGTACTATAATGTGTTACCCCCAACTCTGTACATTTCCACACTTTTACAAAAAAAGCTAATTAAAACTTCTACATACATTAAACATTATTAGTCCATCTCAGTCCTCTTCTTATCTCCTTTAAGAATCCACCACTTACTACCAGGTCTTGAAGATATTTTCCTACATTTTCTTCTAGAAGCTTTATGGTTCTTGTTTTTATATTTAGGTTTTTGATCATTTTGAGTTAATTTTTGTATAAGATGTGAGATAGGGGTCCTCTTTCCTTCTTTGGCTGTGGATATCCAGTTCTCTCAGCACCTTTTGTTGAATGGACTGTTCTGCCCAAGCTGGGTGAAGTTGAAAGGCTTCTCAAAAATCACTTGACCATAGATGTGAGGGTCTGTTTCTGAACCATCAATTCAGTTCTATTAGTCTATGTGTCTGTCTTTATGGCAATACCATGTTGTTTTTACCACTGTACCTAGGTAATATGATTTAAAGTCCAGAAATGAGAATCCTCCAATTTCACTTTTCCTTTTTAAGATGTTTCTGGCTATCCAGGACCCCTTACCCTTCCAAATAAATTTGATAATCATGTTTTCCATTTATTTTAAAAATGCTGGTGGAATTTTTATCAGGATTGCATTGAGTCTGTATATCAATTTGAGTAGAATTGACATCTTAATGATATTTAGTCTTCCAATCCATGAGCATGGAATGTTCTTCCAATTATTTAGGTGTTGTTTTTTTATTTTTATTTTTTATTTCTTTTAACAATGAGTTGTAGTTTTCTGAATACAAGTGCTTTACATTGTTGGTTAAGTTTATTCCTGAATATTTGGGTTTTATCTGTCATATTTTATTTTCACCACTCTTTTGATATTTTTAGTTACTTTTACTGATATAATCTTCATTTTCAGACTCTCTTCCAGGTCTCTCTCTCCTGTCTTTTATTTTCAGACTGTAGCACACCCTTTAGTATTTCCTGCAAAGCAGGTCTCTTGGTTACAAACTCTCTCAGTGTCTGTTTATCTGTGAATATTCTAACTCACCCTCATTTTTGAAAGACAATCTTGCTGGATATAAGATTCTTGGCTGGAAGTTTTTCTCTTGCAGTATCCTAAATATATCATACCACTCTCTTCTAGCCCCCATGGTTTCTGATGAGAAATCAGCACTTAATCTTATTAGGTATCCCTTATATGTGATGCATTGCTTTTCTCTTGCTGCTCTCATAATTCTCTCTTTGTCTTTGGCATTTGACATTCTGATTAGTATGTGTCTTGGAGTTGGTCTATTCGGATTTATTCAGATGGGAGTGCATTGTGCTTGGACATGGATATATATGTCCTTCAATAAGGTTGGGAAATTTTCTACCATTATTTCTTCAAATATTCCTTCTGCCCCTTTTCCCTTCTCTTCTCTTCTGGTACATCCATGACACGTATGTTTGCACATCTCTTGCTGTTGTTTAGTTCCCTGAGCTCTTGTTCAAGTTTTTCCATTCTTTTCTTCATCTGTTCTTTTGTATGTTTCCTTTCAGAGGCCATGACTTCAAGCTCACCAATCCTTTTTTCTGCCTCCTTAAATCTGCTATTATATGATTCCAGTGTATTTTTAATTTATTTACTGCACCTTTCATTCCCATAAGATCTGATATTTTTCTATGTATGCTTTCAAATTCTTTGTGTTTATTCAATGTCTTCTTAATATCCTTAATCTTTTTAGCCCTCTCACTGAATTTATTAAGGAGATTTGTTTGAATATCTATGATTAGTTGTCTCAACTCCTTTATTTCATCTGGAGGCTTATCTTTTTCCTTTAACTGGGCCATATCTTCCTGTTTCTTGATGTGGATTGTAATTTTTTGTTGATGTCTTGGCCTCTGGCTTACTAAAGTATTCTGGGTGCAGTTTCTCTCTTTAGTTTAGAGCTTTCTTGCCCTTTCTACCTTGCTGGTTGTGTAGTAGGAGCCAAGGATGTAGTTGGTGCTATAAGCTGTGGAGGCTCAAGCTGCCCTCATTGCCCCAGGCACCAATGAAGCTTCTCCCAACTTTCTCCTTTGCCAGGGGTAGGGACAGTGCCACAGCTGTGTATAATAATTCAAGTCATGCAGGCCTAGACTGTAGTTGCTCAGACAGACTGATGAAGCTTCACACCCCTTTCGTCCCTACCTGGGGCTGGGATGGAGCTGCAGGTGTTGGCAACAATCTATGGCAGAATCTCACAAGGGTTTTCCAGCAGCCATCTTGGGGGTATCAATGTCCACATGGACTTCTTGCCAGGTTCCAGATCTATTTATTGATTCCCTATCTAGCCTGCTTCACTACTAAGATGGCTATTATTTTTTAAAAATGGAAAACAAAAAATGATGTTGAGGATGCTGAGAAATTGTAACCCTTGTACATTGTTGGTAGGAATGGAAAATGGTACAGCCCCTGTGGAAAGCAATTTGGTGGCTCCTCAAAAACTTAAAGATAGAGTTACCATGGAATAGAGTAAACATGAAATTCTCTTCTCCCAAATATCTAGCTCAGTATTTCACCTCCTTTGCTTTTATTCAAATGCTGCCTTCTTAGTGAGGCTGTCTGTGGCCATCCTATCTTAAACTGCAAACCCTTAAAATTCCCCATCTCCTTTTCTTGCTTTATACTTCTCTTCAGTGCTCAAGATCACCTAATAATATATATTTTTCTTAGTTTCAGTGTTGTTACTTGTCTCTCTCCCAACTAGAATGTCTGCTCCAAGGGAACAAAGGTTTTTGTTTTGTTCCTTGTTGTGTCCACAGGTCGTGGAACAGTGACTGACATGTAGTGGCACTCGATAAACCCTTATTGCATGAATGAATGAATGAATGTCACTGACTTCATACAGTGTCTATTACTGTAAAATGGAATATCTGTAAAATGCATTTTATAAAGGGTATGACAAACATTAGTCATTTCATATAAAAATTAGATTCCCTTTTGGTGATCAAAGCATTTTCTGTGGGTATTTCACTGGGTTTAAGACAATCTCATGCACGGAGTTCTAAAACAGAAGTTTTCTTTTTAAGATGGTCTTTTAAAAAAATTAAATTAGAATTCTGAGAAAATATGGGGTGATTCACTATTACAGGGATTTGGATATACCATGAGTTTTGTGGGTTGAATACTGTCCCACAAAATTGATGTCGACCTGGAACCTCAGAATGTGATCTGGGAAGTGGATGTAGCTCAAGTGGTTGAGTGCCTGCTTTCCATGTACAAAGTCCTGGGTTTGATCCCCAGTACCTCCTAAAAAAAAGAGATTGTAAGAATGTGACCTGATGTAGAAAAAGAACCTTTGAAGATGTAATTACTTAAGAGGAGCTCATAGTTGATTAGGATGGGCCCTAATTCAATGACTGGTGTCTTTATAAGAGAAAGGAGAAGGAGAGGGTCACACACAGAAACAAAGACCTGCACAAAGGAAAATGGCCATGTGAAGACAGAGGCAGGAATTGGAGTGATTCAGTTATCAGCCACGGAATGCCAGGGATTGCTGGAAGAAGCAGGGCACGATTCTTCCCTGGAGCGTTCAGAGGGAAACTGCGTCTGATGACACTTTGGATTTCAGACGTCCAGGACTGTGAGAGAATAAATTTCTGTTGTTTTAAGTCACAGAGTTGGTGGTCATTTTTTACAGTAGCCCTAGGGAACTAAGACAGTGGATGACAATAACTCCAAATTATTTAAAAACCATGGAATTTTTTGAAGAAAAATCATATTTGCTATTTAGGTGTCTACCAACATATTGATAGGCATTACTACCAAAACACCTAGCTCAGTGGAAATCTTTAAGTTATTCTTGGATTATTTATCTCAAATGAAAGTTAATATATGCTACAAACTGGATACAGTTTCACATTAAAATTTTATCTTTGTTTGAAAAATAACATTTCTGCATTAGAGAACATATACTTAAGTACAATCCTTTGCAAAGAATTCTTGTTACCAAATCCAAAGGGATTTGAGGAAAAATCACTTTCATACTCTTAAAAATTCTTTGATTATTCATGTTAATTGAATGCATAAATCTAAAAGTACCATGCATTACTAAAGGAAATGAAATATGTTAAAGAACAATGACTTCTCATTTTAAAAATTAATATCATGCATGCAAATTGTATCTTGCAGTGATGCTAGAAAAGGAAAAGTGTCCTAAGAAAGACTGCAATTTCTGAGGGCAGGAAAATTCATGTTGTTATGGCCATCCTCACTCTTCCACAGAGGCATCATTTATTTAGAGGCAACAGGTTTTTCTCATTATGAGCGGTTAACAATGATGGGACCATAAATCATGCCTCGCCATTTCCTCCAGGAAAATGCCTTTGCTTTATCTACAGAGCTCCCTGCAATTTGTATTGCATCAGGCTCTTAATTTCCTCTCCTACTTAGCTAGACTGTTTACCAAGTACAACGTGTTTGGTATTCCGGATGTCAGAGCATCTGGATTGTGCAGAGATCTCTTGTTATAGGCGATGAAGTACGTCTACTGTAAAACAAAAATGACTTGTTGGTACTCTTATCCATAGAGTTACAGCAATACTTTTTCAACTCCATGTTCAGTACAAGCTTTAGAGTGTCAGCTTTTATCAAACTAAGTATTTTTAAAGCCCATGAAAATTGCAGTTTCTTAGGTTCTCGTTGTAGGAATTTGGGGTTTACTTTAAATATAGGCATCCTGATAAAAAAAACTATGGAAGGAATGAATGACTGCACTAAAGTCAGAAAAATCTAAGTCAACAAACATTTCTTGACCAGCCACAGTGTGTAATGCACTTGACTGAGTTCTATGGACATAAAGATCTAAAATAAAAAATCAAAATTAAAAACAAAAACCTCCATCCATTGAGAATTGTCCTAGGACAATATTTCTAGCTATTTGCAGAGTGATTTATAGAACAAAAGTTACTATTCGTGTATATAAACCTGCCTCGTGATAATAACAATGCCAGGAATACTATATTCCATATTCATTAACTTTCTTCTTTACCTTGTGGGGATAGCAGTTGTGAAGGGTAGCAAGATTTCAACTGGATTTGTTTAGAGATTTGGGACATGATAGTCAAGTGCCTGCATTCAAATACTCTGAAATGTACATCTATCAGTGGCTTTTTCTGTCAAGGAGTTTGTTGGTATCATCAATGTGGTTGGGTTTAGAATACTGGACTAAGTCAAGAGTCTTGAATTTAAGCATAAATTCTGTCACCAAAGCATGTGACCTAAAGTGGTTTATTTCTCATCAAAGCTTGTGACCTAGAGTGGCCTCAGATTCTTCTTTTGTAAAATGTGGGAGTCAGACCCAAAAAATCCTCAGTTTTCTTTCTACTCTAAGATCCTTTAATTCTTTTTTTATTAGAGAAGTTGTAGGTTTGCAAAACAATCATGCATAAAATATAAGATTCTTATATACCACCCTATTATTAACATCTTGCATTGGTGTGATATATTTGTTACAACTGATGAAAGCACATTTTTATAATTGTACTATTAACTATAGTCTATGGTTTAACTTAGGGTTCACTGTGTTGTGTGGTTCCATGGATTTAAAAAATTTTTATTCTAGTATCTTATATATAACCTAACATTTCTCCCTTTTAACACATTCAGCTATATAGTTCAGTGTTGTTAACTACATTCACAGTGTTGTACAATCACCACCACCACCCATTTCCAAAATATTTCCATCGATCCAAATAGGAACTCTGTATATTTTAAGCCTTAACTGCCTATTCCCTACCCCCACCTTATCCCTTGGTAACATGTAAGTTCCTTTAATTCTAAGAGTTGGTGTTGGAATGTCATGATTTCACTACCAATTCTACCATTAACTAACTAGGTGACCTTAGCTGAGTCACTTAAATTACCTGCATCTATTTTCTACCTTTGTAAAATGTTGATAATTAGCTAAATGATATCCAAGATCTCTTCTTATTTAAGAATCCATAAATTTTTTCCCCCAACTGTAAAATTTCAACACTTAGTTTTCAACTTCAAAGTAAAATCACAAGAAACGTAGCCAATCTCAGTATATAAACTCAGCATTGATTTTTGTTGTATGTAAAGACCAAAGACCACCAGATACTGTAGGGCGAAAAGAGATCACTGTTATATCATTTGAGTCCTGAACTGTACTAACACGGAGAATCCAGGATACCGTATCTTCATCCTTTCAATGAATATTTACTGAGTATCTACAAAGATCACAGTCGAATGAAACCAGAACCAGAGGAGCTTTTGCCAACAGTTTCCCTTTTCTTCACTACGTCCACCTGTGGGCCAAGCCAGACACTTCCAGAGCCTTAGATTCTTCCTCTTGCCCAAAGCCAGTGGCTTCCTTCCTCTTCTTTAGAAATGTTCGGTGTTTCACATGTATGCCAGGAGACGTCTCCATCAGAAGCCTCAACGCCTTTCAGGACATAATTCTATTGGTCTTTATTGGGCGTGAACTTGCATCAAATTAGAAATCCTTTCACTTAGACATAGAATAGAGTTTTCTAAAACACAGTAACTTTTTAAGGAGAAAGAATATTAAATCTGTAAAACATTTGATCACATTCCCTTGAGGTAGTTGAAATAAGAGTGGATTGTCTAAGAAAGAATAATAATAGCTAATATTTATTGGCATTTAATATGTTCCTAGGATTATTCTGAGCACTTTGTGTATAGTATCTTACTTAATCTTCATGACAACTCTATGTTACTGGTATTGTTCTAATTTTGTAGATGAGGAAACTGAGTCACAGAGAAGTTAAACAACTTGCCCAAAGTCACACAGTTAATATTTGATAAAGCTGAGATTAAAATACAGGCTGTCTGACTCCAGACCCAATACTATTAACAACCCCACTCTGCATGGTACGTTTAGGCTAGAGAACTGGCTTACCTTCCAGGAGATTTGCCAAAAAAGAACATTTTTTTCAAAGCAAGAACTTTTCTGGACCACTTTAGCTCACACCTTGAGAGCATATTTCTCATGTGTCAAGCTTTAAATCTGGAACAACCGCATTTGCGAACACAAGTCATTACCAAATGCCCATGTTAACTAGTTTTTTAACTTTTAAAAAATTGCAAACATCATTTGTTCTGAGCCATTATTCATGGTGAGTGCTGCTTGCTGAGGTAAAGTAAATTTATCCTGATTATATAAACAGGGTACTAAGAGACCTGCTTAATGAAGCTCATTATAAAATATGCTAAATCTCCCTTTTTTTCCATCCTGAAAGTAAGTTTAACATATTGCCTATCAACTTACATCTCCATAGGGCACTAAATAGTTCAAGAAGTCTGAGAAAAAGTACTGTTGTGAGCAAAACAACTTTGCAAATAAAAATAGGCTGCCAATTCTTGATTAGTCTTTTCTGGAACTTCCCAACAATTGTGTTAAGTTCCTTGTAGTTAAACCATTGGTCTTATATCCAAATGGATTTCTGCCTCAGAGCCATCAATTCTAGACAGATATACATTGTAGATATTACTGTTTTCCATATTATTTATACTGAATTTGCAGTGCCTGTTTAGTTCATTGCAAACAGTGATAATAATTTATATATAAAAACTAAATGCTTCTTCATATCATATTTAGAGGTGAGAGGTAAAAGAAAACACCACCATCATTTTGAGAAACTGAGTGTACAGTATACCTTGTGAAATGTATGCTCTTGAGTAGTATTCGCCAACGGGATGACGCGTTCAGGAAAAGCAATCCATAAGTAAGCCATGGGTGTACGAGAGCAGGGAGAGAAATTTGGATGACCTCTGATCTCCTAGTTTTGGAGAAGGCAATTCTTTACTCCTGCTACTATAACGTAGCTTCTTGACAGCATTTATAAAATCAATGCAAAGTAAAAGGTGAATAAAAGTTTTGTTAAATCCTAATAAAAATAAAGGTTAGAAGTTATAAAATAGAAATAGACGAGATTTTAAATGGAATATGAAAGGCTGGAGCCAATGAATGCAAAGGTTACCATTTAAAAAAAAATTAAAAAGGTTAGAGATAAAAGGCTAAAACCCATGAGATGAAACATTTAAAAATAATCATGTAAATTTTATCAAGGGTCAAGGATGGAAGCACTTAAAAAATTTAAGCTGTGCACTAAGAAAAGAAAGCAATAAGAAAAAATATATACTTTTAAAATGAAAAGGTAGAACACTCAGAGATTAGGAAAAGAAAGGAGAAATAGGAGCAAAGAAAGGAAGGAAATATAAGAGATAAAAACTTTCTAGAAGCAAACTAAGAGGGAGTGTTGGATTTCAGAGCCCTCCATGTCATTAGGAAGCACCATTATGCATCAGAGGCAGAGAACCTTCCAGATTGTTCTGCCATTATCCAGAGCCTAGAATCTCACTCATGACCCAGACAGAGCAGTGGCTCTTAGTGCATGCAACTGGGAATGTCTAGGACCTCACAATCCACTGCCAACATGGCAACAGAAACTTCCCACATCCCCACTGTCCCCACTCCATCAGGACAGTTTACTGGCTGTGCACTAGCTTGGTATTCAGAATCAGAAACACCTGAGTTCATGTCCCAGCTCTACTCGTTATTCACTGTGTGACTTTGGGCACGTTTCTCAACCTCTCTGAGTTCCAGTTTCCTTATCTGAGTTGTGAAATAATGTAATTACTAATACTAACAAGAACATTAACATAGAAACTCATCTTGGTCTCACTGTTAGTATTTTTATTATTTTACTACTACAGAGAATCTCTGCCAAGCACTAAGCACTTTCCAGACACACCTCAGTTAATTCTCACATCCAGCTATAGTACCACTATTTGTCCTAGCATCACCCAACACTTCTACATGTGCAAAATATTTCCAGCCAGAAACTCACAGGGAACATCTGTCACCAAGTGCCTTTGTGTAGGTAGAGCTTTCCTATGAATCTCAAATTCCAGTCCTCTACTGAAAGAGAGTAGGCAGCTGGGAAGAAAGCATAAGCTAAAGAAGGTGGAGGTAATTTTCCTGAATAAAAGAAGGCTTGGGCATACTATACAAGTCTCATAGAAGATAATGAAACAATGACTTAATCATATTCCCTTTCCAAATTTCAGACTCTACAACATATGCACATTTTCTGTTCAATGCGTTTGATACAGACCACAATGGAGCTGTAAGCTTTGAGGTAAGTCCGAGACTATTTTCACATCATTTAACTTTAGACACTCTGAAAAGTGTTTAGTCCTTTTAGTGGGAAGATTTGAGTTTGATGGTTTGATAATTTTTGAACAGGGGGAAAAATCCTCAAAGACACTTCCTTTCCCTCATTGAATTTTCAAGAAGCTACTGCCCTTATCTTTCATATGAGGTACAACATACAATCCACATTTAGTTTGCTTTCTAGTACATATATGTTTGTACAAGGAAAATCCATTTAGCCCACAATGTTGGAAGGCAGGCTGTTTAACCAACATTTATCGGCATCTACTATGTGCCAGTCACTGTGGTAATCTTTGGAAATACAAAGATGAGAAAAGTTTAAGACCCTGCCCTCAAAGCACCCAGAAATGGGGGAGACAGGCAAGGAACTAAATATAGCAAAATGCTTTATTCACCAGCCTGACAGCTTTACAAGGGAATCTTTACTTAAGAACTTAAAGTGGTTCATGTGAAAAATATAACATACTGTTCATGAAATACTGTATATAAGGATCTAGTTGGATAAAATATGTCCTGGATGTCCACAGAGCTAAAAAAGAAATGTAGGGATGCCATTCATATGTTACATAGCAGGTCATACATAGATAATATCTTTAAATAAAAATGTTGGAATAATAAACCACACACTAACTCTGATTAGCTGGGGAGACCATCACCTCTTAGTTTTGTAAGTAAAATTGTAAGTAGAATATATAACATCTGCTTATATTCTGAACAACTGTGCTGAGACTTATGGAAGTAGAATTATTCTTTGTGATTCTTGTTTCTTTTTAATATATATACAGTGGAAATGAGGTCATTTGGGAGATACCCTTTTTGGGAACTGGAGGATGATGTACTTACACATCAGCAGAAATTTCAGTGAGTGCCATGATAAAGGAAAGCCGATGATGGAATGGGATCAGCAAGAAAGGTACCTGGTGGCAGAGAGACTCCATCAGGGAAGCCTGCCCAAGGGATAAATAGGAGTTGGCCAAGAGGATAGGGACTGGGATGGGAAGGAATAGGGAATAAGGCAGAAGCAGAGCAAAGTCTATCAGTCCTGGGAATGAAGAGAAAGCACTTGCCAATCACTGATAGAATACAAAATGGGAGAACCAACATGTAAGGCTGGGGAAGAAGGCAGAGGCCAGATCCCAAAGAGTCTTAGGTAGGGGGCTAAGGAGTTTGGGCTACCTTGCAGGCGATGAGAAATCCTTGAGGAATATAAAGCAGGGAAATCAATGTATCAGATTTACATTCCTGGAAGAAAGGAGTCCAATTAGGAGCTATTTGTTCCAAGAGTCTAGACAGGAGCTGATGAAAACCTAAACTGCCATAAAGACTTTGGAGATGAGGAGGGAGACAGTACATTAAATATATTAAATATAGACAGAGACAGACAGGGATCAGGTAGATAGATGATGGATTAAAACTAAATGGGTATGATTACACTTCAACAAAATTTGTCATGTTTTAGAGGGGAAAATTAGTTTGTGCATGGCCAGCTATCTGGGTACACGGGCTTTTTTGGAGTCAGGATGAAAAAAGTGAAGTACAGCCTGTAAGATGTTATTCAACCAGTGGCCCCAGGGGCAGAGGTCCCAGAGACAGTGAAGTACATCCTCACACATACTCGGTCCTCATACAGAGTGGCCGCAACATGTGGATTCTGGGCCAGGAAACTCCAAATGCCTAGCTTAATCAAGAAATATCACTAAGAGAAGACTAGAATCTGGCGGTGGCTCTGGAGAAGGTAGGAAGTGAGTAGTCTGCAGTGGTCAAGTGGGGGAGGGATGGTATATGTGAGCGTTGTGGGTTACAGGCTCCTGGAACATTTCTGCTGATGGTAGTTCATGATCTTCCCATGATAATAGTGGTCTTAGTTCTTGTTGCATTTTATCCACAAGATTAATTTCCACAGCCTTAATTTAGCTATAACATAAAAGCCATAAAATGATTAAGGCAAATGATTAGTGATTTGATTATTTGAAATGACTTATCAAAAACCTACCATCAGTTTCCTACAGCACATTGTATGTGATTTTACAGGTACAGTTAGTCTGATGTTAATGATGTGGGACCATGCATAACAGTGTCATTATAATATTTATGCAAAATACCAGTAATTGTGATGAATGCTGATTTTAATTTGGGGAATTAGTTGTAATGGTTATATACAATAAGCACATTGGTAAAATGTCTTCTCCTTTGAAGGAAAACTCATGACTAAATTAATAAACATTAAATCAAAAATAAATTTAAAACTATACGATTGCAGTTATTTTTCCAAATTGACTAACTACCTGAACAATCTCTTGAAAACAGAGATGATTAGGCAATGTAAACAATTTGAATAGTAACTGAATACTGGAAAGTTCAGCAGAGACATCATCCCGATTCTATGATAAAGGCATATGGAAGTTTTCTACTTAATTTGCTAAAAGCTGAAGGGCAGAATGCATAAAGCAGGGTAGCGTCTGGATCCAGAGATGACTGGATCAAATTTTACATTGCCACCAAGTGGCCAAGAGACCCTGGGCAGAGTATTTAAACCCTCTGGACCTTCGTTTTCATATTTGTAGAAGATCAGCAACTAAAGCTACTTCACAGGATAATGCTAAGAATGAACAAATGCTAATGTCACTAATGGGCTTGGCTCAGTGCTTGGCACTGAATATTGCTCAGTATTTATCAGATGTTCACCACTGTAGTTATTACTTGGGAAATTTTTCTAACAAAGCTAATTAATAATGACACCAGTCACCTCATTATACAGTAAGCCCTCATTAGAAGGATTCCAGTAATACAGATTAAGGCCCACCCTAGTTCAGCTGGGCTACACCTAACTGTATCTTAGAAGATCCCATGACAAATGAGTCCATACCTTAACCAATAATACATCTTGCAGGGGTCTTACTTACAAATGGTTCACAATCAGAAACATGGATTAAGATAAGAACTTGTCATTTATGTCATGATTTAATTCACAGAGCACCTACTACATATCAAACACTCTTCTAGATGCTAGGGATACAGGAGTGAACAAGAGAGACAAAAACCCTTGTCGGGCTTGCATTCTACCGTCTTCATGACTAGTTTTTCTAGAAACTGGCTTTCTCACCATCAGGGTTTTTTAACAAGGCCTTCATCCACACATATTTGTTGATTCCCAAGGAACGTGTCCATGCTGCCCATGTCCTAGTTGTCACTTGTTATTTTGTGGCTCAAAATGTACAAAAGTCATTGCAATGGTATTATTGGTTTGAATTATATGAAATTACTATTTTTGACAAATAAGATCAAATATTGGCATTTCATATGTTTCAATCTAATACGGAGTCATTTAGATGATGTCACAATGAATTTTCAGTGATGTAGGAAATTGTAATTTTAAGTGAATTATACGATATAAAATTATATATATGATCTTTACTATGAATATATGCTCAGATATGCATGAATAAAGTTAGAATGGAAATGCTCAATGTGAATAGATGATGATATTATATATTACTGCACTTTCCTTCATTAGTTTTTTAAAATATTCTTATATAAACAAGTATTATATTTATATATATTTACTTCTTTTTATGATTGGGTTTTTAAAAATCCATCAACTTTATTGGCCTCCAGAGAGATCAAACCAAATAATTACCTTCTAATTTAAGTCAATATGACTATAATAAATAACCTTTCAACGTACTAAATTATCTAAGTAGACAGTATTGGGTATCATTAAATTTATTATCTTTCTACCTGATAAATTCAGGCTACAAATCTAGGGTAATGTACATGCTATTATGTTTTAGACATGGTGATACCTTTTATTAGTTCCAAACAAATGCAAACTTTAGATAGTACTTGAAATTGTTTCATTCAAATATGTTAATAGTAGCTCAGCCAGCGTGGAAGTTCCAAGGGAGTTCATACCAGAGAGAATAAGCAACATTAACATTTTTAAAATGAAAACATGGCAGCAAGCTTAATGTAAGGGGACCTTTTAATAAGAAATATAAGAAACACATAATACGACATTCCCATCCTCCATCTGCCGCTATCTGTCTAACCTTTGGCAAGTTCCTTAACACCACGGGGCCCGTCTGTACACCAAGAACTGTTGACTGCAACAACTCCAAACTGTACGCTTCTAAGCTTCGGGGCTCTTTGAAGGGCAGGTGGAACGTCAGGAACACTAATGTTTCCAGCACAGCAGCGAGCACTGCGGTTAGCAGCAGGACTGCCTCTCTCTCCTCAAGCACCAGTTCTTACCCTTTCTCTCATGCCCATCACTCTCAAGCAGATGACACCAACTAAAATGATCAGATGGGAACGGACCCATCTTCCCACCTCTACAACAGTTACCTGCACCTCACCATCTTCTCCTCCCTCCTGATCAGCTGTGGAAGTGTGCCCTCTTCCCTTCACGGCTCAGCTACCCTGCGTCCTGGATCCCTCCCACATTCTCAGGAATCTCACACACATATACAGCTTTACTATTTTACCCTTTTTAGATTCTTTCTCTCAGTATAAGTGCTTATCTTGAAACATCCCTCCTTTGATCCCATGTTCCTCTTCAGCTGTCTTCACATACAGCCAAGAGATTCCTACGTACAATTCCCTTCCCGCTTTATTCTCTCTCTACCCCACTGAAACTTCTCCCGAAAGTCACTTTTCAGTTCTCAGAAGAAGCTTGGATCAAGATGAACAATCCTTTCCTATGAAAGGCTCCCTTCCTCTGATAGCTCTCACTTCTTTACTTCACTTCTTTAGCACCTTCTTTTCAGGATCCTTTTTCAGCTTCTGCTTCTTTCTCTGCCTACTAAATATTACAGTTCTTTTTGGCCTTCTCTTGAATCCTCTTTCTCTTTCACGTTAGACTCTACCTTGAGTGAAGATGAGAAGTAAAGTTGTTACACTGATTTCTCATCTTTAATAGCTATCTTTAATAGCTGGGGCAAGATTTAAAGCTGAAAAATCAAGAAACAGTAACAAATAAAAACAAAGAAACATCTCATTTACCAAGTACCCATGAAATAAAATAAACTTTGTACCCTGTCTCAAGTGCCAAAATTAAACCATGTTTCAGGTCACAAAGAGATCCTCAAAAATTTGCAAAGAGTAGAAATATTAAAGATACTATTTTCTGATTATTATGTAATATATTAGAAATTAACAATAATCAAGAACCAAAAGGCAATATAATGTGGAAATTTAAAAATCACATAAATTGCTTTTGTATCAAGAGGATAACAAAACTAAAAATTGCAAAATTACTAGAAAATAGCATTAATGAAAATACTCTTAGAATCTCTGGCATACCGCTAAAGCAATGCTCACAAGAAAATTCAAAGCCATCAGAAACATATTAATAAGCAAAAAAGGACACACATAAATGAAGTTCAAAACTCAAGAAGTTAGGATAAGAACAAAAAATAAACATCATGAAAGTAGAAGGAGGAAATTAATAAGCTAAAAGCAGAACATAATGTATTTGAAAAAAATTCTAATGAAAAAATTCCAAAGCTGATTTTTCAAGCATAAACAAAATTAAAAAGTAGATCAAGCATTAGTTAATTTAATTAAAAAAGAGAAGACAAAAAACTTTTAGAAAATACAAAGTTGAAATAATGAAAGCAGAGAAAGTTAAAATAATCAATGAGATGAATTTGCTAAAGTTCATACAACTAAATTTTAAAATTAAATTGATTGTTTTCCATGAAAATGAAATTTATTGAAATTAACTCCAAAAGAAAAATAAAATCCATTCATATTTTCTTGAAGAAATCAATAATGTTGTCAAAAAAACTTATCCCTTACTCCACCACCCTGCAAAAAGTCACAATTTCATTGAAGAATTTCATAAAATCTTTAAAAAATATTTCCTATATTATTAAATTGTTCCAGTATATTAAACAGTAACACTTCCAAATTCCCCCCACAAAAATAATCAAAACAAAAGAAGACAACAAAAGCTCAATGTCACTTATTAAATTATAATGCAAGCTTCCTCAATAAAATATTAGAAAATATAATCCATTAAAAGAAAAAATATATATATACTAAATAGTATTTATTCCACAAGTACAAGGATTATTCAATATTAGGAAATCTATTAAATCAATAATATATTATACTACTAAGTCTAAGGAGACAAAAAAATCACATGATCTCCACAAATTCTAAAAAGACATTTGGCACAAATAAATAAACAAATTTAAAAATAAAATGGGAATGGTGTATACTTCTTTAACCTGATAAAAGTCAGCATCATGCTTAAAAGAGAAACACAGGAAATATTCTTACTAAATTCTTGAATGAAATAAAGACATCTGTTGTCATTGCCATTACATAATATTGTTCTAGAGGTACCAGTCAGCACAGTGAGAAAAAAGAAAAACAAAAAATATAAAAATTAGAAAGGAAAGGTAAAATGCAGTCCCTTTGTAGCTGATATGATTGCATACCTGAAAAACTCTGGAGAATCAATGCGAAATTGATCATATGCAATAGAGACACTCAGTAAAATGGCAGGGTATAAAATCATTTTATGGAAATAATCCATCTATTTCATATATAAAAACAAAACTATTTAGAAATATAATAGATGAAAAGACCTCACATGCAACAGCCACACAAAGATTAAAATACCTAGAAATAAATATAAGAAATGTGAAAGAGCAATTTGGGGGGTGTGGGGATGTCTAAAAGATACCTGAGTATGGTGGGCTGAATAACAGCCTGCTAAATATGTCCATGTCTTAATGGCTGGAACCTGTGAATGTTACCTTACCTGCAAAGGGACTTGGTAGATGTGATTAGGTTAAGGATCTTGAGATAGGCAGATTATACTGGATTATCATTATGACCATAATGTAATCACCAGGTTCCTTAGACAAGGCAAAATGATCAAGCTGAGAAAGTGAAAAAGAGGAGATTGGAGCAGAGGTTGGAGTGATGCACTTTGAAGATGGAGGGTGGGGCCACAAGCCAAAGAATGCAAGTGGCCTCTGGATGCTGGAAAAGGCAAAGAAACAGAAACAGATTCTGCCCTAGAGTCCGCAGGAGAAGCATGTGGCCCTGTTGACACCTTGATTTCAGCAAAGTGAAACCTATTTCAGACTTCTGACTTCCAGACCTATAAGACAGTAAATTGGTGTTGTTTTAAGCCACCAAGTTTGTGGCAATTTGTTATAGCAGCAATAGGAAACTAATACACTGAGTAACAAAAAATGGCTTGGCAAAGCGAAAGGCATCCTAAAGATCTGAATAGGAAGTTGAGTCATCACACAGTTGTCAGACCTGCTGAAGTTGATCTGTAAATTTACCTTGAACTCTACAAACACCACCAATTATTTTTTTTAAAGATAAGAAGATTCAAAATTCTTATGGAAAATTAAGACAAGGGAAAATAGAGAAAATAGATGATGAAATAAGAAAATTGAAGGGAGAGCAATCCTAACAACTGATAAAAATATTAAAATGCTTAATAACTGAAACAATGTGATAGAGGTACGTCAACAGATACATGGATAAAACAAAAAACAAAAAGCCCAGAAATATAAAGAAATACATGAACATATCAAAGAGAAGATAAATTTAGCATGTCAAATTAGTTGGTAAAAATAAATGGGTTCTATAATAATGTTGGGAAAACCAGATGACTATAAACATTTGAATAAATTCCACATGGAATAAAGAGTTAAATTTAAAAGAGTAAATATTAAAAGTAATAGAAAAAATATGGAAGAATCCTTTTATAACATCAGAATGGAGAAGATCCTTTGAATATCACATAAATCAGAAGTCATAAAGCAAAAGAATGATAAATTCCACAATATAAAAATTAAAAATATGCCTGCCTTACAAAAATGGCTGTAAGAAAAATTTTTAATAATTACATACTGGAAATAATATTTGCCAGGCATATCACAGACAAGGGCTAATTTCACTATTATGTAAAGAGTTTCTGTAAATCAGTAATAGCAAGACCTATAAACAAATAGAACACTGAAAAAAGGAAATTACTTAGAAAAAAAAAGGACATTTGAATGCCTCTTAAACATTTGAAAAATGCTCAAATTTATTCATAGTAAAATAAAGACAAATTCAAATAATCTGAGAAATATTTATGTTTGGCAGAGATCAGAAGTTTGATACCGTAGAGTATTGGCAGAGTACAGTAATCTTATACACATTAGATTTTGAGAGGGCAATTTGAAAATATCTATAAAAATTACAAATATTCAAATCCTTTTTACTTCTGAAAATACCACGTCTAGGAACTTATCCTACAAATAAGCATATATAAGTGATGTATGCAGAGTCATTCTTTTATAGCATCGTTTTTAATGAGAAAAGATTAGCAATCCTTAATTATTCACCAATGGAAGACTGGTTCAATAAATTATGATATATTCAGAGAGAATATATAATTATGAAAAAAGAATATTATTCTCAAAACTTAATGTAATTGAAAAAAAGTAAAGTACAAATGAGAGTTAAACTCTCATTTGTTCGTGGAGCATATACACATATATATGCATTATACTTGTATAAGCAAAAATTTGGAAGGAAGAAGGAAGTACAAGAAACTAATGCCATTTGTCTATGGGCAGGACAACTGGATGGCTGGAATCCAGAATGAGAATTTTTTCACCAAACATCATTCATAATTTTTAAATTTTGAACTATATGAATTTGTTACCTAGCTTTATAAAATATTAAGAAATTGAGATAACAGTTAAAATGATTGAATATAGACATGTAGAGGGACAAGGTGAATCCACCCAGGAGGCTACTTCTGATTTTCCTTGTTTCTTTCATCCCTTCCTAATATTGGATTATCAATTCTATATGAGGTAAAAATATACCACTTTGCCATGTTAGCCCTGCTCTATATGAAAACAAATATTTATAAATTTGATCAGGTTCATCTGGCACATCTGCAATGCAATCAAAACAGCCTAATCATGATATTGGTTAAGAGATTCATTTATTTAACACTTAAAGAGCAAATACTCTCTCTAGCCAGGCATTGCTATAAACAGATTAACTCTTTTAATCTTTGAGTTAGACACTATCATCTCCATTTTACAGATATAAAAATCAAGGCAAAAAGATTTTAAGTTGCCTGAGGACACAAAGCAGTCAAATGAAATGGCTGGAATTTGAGTCCAGTCTTTCTGGCTTTCTGGAATCCAGCTCCATGCTTGTGTAACCACTGCCCATATGTAATTATAATTTGATTTCTAGAAAATGCAAAATTTGATTCCATTCATATGAACAGCCCACAATTTCTTAGCAGATATTTTTCATGGGTAATGTGTTATGGGAGTTTGTAATTTAAACATACAGTGATACTAGATTCTTTTCTGTAAATTGTGTGCTCTTTTAGTGGAAAAGTCAATACCAACTAAACACAAGCATCTTGCTCTTTGCATGTCCGTCCTGATACAATTTCCAGTTCCACAGTTGATTTAAGTCAGTTTCCCATTAGAAGATGAGAATGTCAATGCTAAGGGGTAAATAGAAGCATAAGGATGGTATATGTCCACAAAGGACTCCGAGAAACAGCCCAAGAACACATTAATCATTTTGCTAAATAAATGGTCCAAAATCCATAGGCTTGTAACCCTTATTTCCATCATTTGAGAGATTATTTTATCAGAGTCTGTATTCTACTTTTTTTTTAGAAATGCTGTATCAAATTGTATTTTTATTTCATTTTAGGACTTCATCAAGGGTCTTTCCATTTTGCTCCGAGGGACAGTACAAGAAAAACTCAACTGGGCATTTAATTTGTATGACATAAATAAAGATGGCTACATCACTAAAGATGTAAGAAGTGCCCTTCCAACACAACTGTTCTTTGGACCATTTTCATTTTATATGTTCAAAATATCAAACAATCATAATTATGAATTTTAACATTTTTTCACAAATTCTAAAATATTTTATATGTGGTGGGGGGTAAGTATTCTAATACAAGTTTAGAATGGATAGGAATAGTTTATAGTGAATCTCCAAAGCAAATATATAGCAATACGTAAAGATTACCCTTGTTTCCTAATGACATTTGAATAAATACTGGAAATGGAATAAAAACTGGTTGGAATCACATGAGAAAATGCATCCAAAGTGCATTAGAATATTTAACCAGAATCCTTTTGTCCCCATGAAATATTATCAATATGGAAACACAGATTTACAATCATATGTAATTCAGATGACCTGTGTTGTGTGGGAAATTACCTTGATGCAATGGTATGGCCACCAACTACAGTTCCAGGCAGGCTATCCAAGAGGTCAGGCTATCCAAGAGGTCATAAAACAGAAAATCTCACAGATCAGATTAAGATGCTTGAAACACACAGTTTGTTGAACCAATTTAAAACCTAGTGAGAAGCAAGGGGAAAGAGATGGCATAAGTCAACACTTCATGTAGGGTACAAGTGAGATTAAAGGACCACACACTACCTGAATCCTGGGGATGGTTGATGTTAATATGTCCTGTCTTTCTGCCTCACCAGCCTTCCCAATAATTCAGCTTTGAGCAAGGGATTCCCCAAACAAAAGATGTCCTGTGCCAATGGCATGTACTTGCTCTATCAGAGAAATGCCGTGGGCAAGTACGTCTGGCCATGGCTATAGGTTGGCACTTAACCTGATAAATAGCCATGAGTTTTATTTTTTCTTTGGCAGAGGGCTCATGGGGACAGAATGAATGTCACCAGTAGGTGGCTGATTTAAGACCTCATGAATATTAAGTGCTCATTTATACTTAGCGTATCCTGAATATTTCATGCCTCTTGTATATTTAGAATATGATGAACATTTAGTACCCAAGTGCATCAGGAATATTAGGCATCTTTTGGTCCTTCCATCCCTTTCTACGCTTAACACAAACATGCTCTTACAAACTAGTTATGTTAAATGTAATACATCCCATGACTTCTTCCTGTCTAAAAAGCTTCTTGTTACTTATCTATACTTAAAACAGGAACTTACTTATCAACTTATTTATTATTCAAATCAGAATACTCTCAAAAATGTATGACACCTGTATTATCAACCTAATCCAGAGGCTTTTTGTGGGAAACATTAATATGAAGGAAACATGTGAAACAATAAATCTGAAAATCTAAGTAACCAGATATTTATTTTTCTTTACTCTCTAAGAAGTCAAATGACAAGGAAAAAACTAAAATTTATTTTACTAAAAATAATAATGAAATGTCAAGATGCTCATCAGGAGGGTAAAATCTTTTGCTTAGTCTGCATGAATGAGTTCTTGGCTTAAAGCCAAAGTTGGGAAAATGGCAATCAAGATCCTAATGAACTGTGATTTATCAAAATGTCAATTAGTTTTTTTTTAATAATCCCATGGTGTGGAGTTTATTTTATTATTATTAAATAAATATTGGTAATTAATATATAAGATATATAATAACTCATTGAAACAAAGGTAAACTATGCAGTCTATCGAAATCCAAATATCTGATTAAACAAGATTATTCCTTTCATGTCTATGTTAGATATATTGGAATTTGCTTTATTTTGAAACCAAGATCAGGGTTGGTTGTTATATTCTGATTCTTTGCTTTTAATGCGTAAAGCTCTTGGTTTTTTCATTGGCACAACCAAAGGGCACTGAATGAAGAATCAATGAAACACTGAACTTTTGAAATTGAGTGGGAAAATCTGTCAGTCCTTCTTAGTGTAGTTTCTTCACACATTACATGAAGCCTCATGTGAGTGCCCTTTATTTTCCAGGAAATGCTTGATATAATGAAAGCAATATATGATATGATGGGTAAATGCACATATCCTGTCCTCAAAGAAGATGCTCCCAGACAACACGTGGAAACATTTTTCCAGGTAGGAATGAAAACAGAAGTCAGGAGGGAGAGAAATTAAGAGCAAAGCTTCTTCATGTTTGCAAAGCACTATGATGATTCAAAACATATAAAGGAAAAGAATTTTGTTAAAATGGGTTAGAAAATTTATAATTCTACTAATTAATAATTACAGCTTTGAATTTCTTGTTAATAATACTGATAGCTATACTTATTGTGCACTCACTAAATCCTGGATAGAACACTAAGCAATTTACGTTTCATATGCTTTTTTAAAAAAATTAATATAAATCTCACCAGAACACTGAGGTTATAAATCCTCATTAATCTAGTTTTACAGATGAGAAAACTAGGCCTCCAAAAGTTTCAGCAAATTACCTGAGCTTTTAAAGCTAGAAGGCAGTAGGTTCAGGAATTTACCCAAGGTAGGGTGACTCTACATCTTCACCACGTTACACTGTGGGTGGGAACAGCCTAAAAGGAGTAAGCCATAATTATGCTATGAAGCAGTTCCTCCCCACAAAACAGTCAGGCTTTCTTTTCATTGGCTTAAACTCATTTGGTTCAAGTGTGTGCGTATCAAGGTATAGTCTTTATTAGTGTTGTCTAGGGAAACAGAACCAACAGGAGAAAGAGGAGGAGGAGACTTCTAAGACAGCTCTTCAAGAAAAACCTCCCAGATAGGGAAAGGTTTTGAAGAAATATTGGAGGAGACAGTAATATCTACTAAGAAAACCAAGAAATCAAATACAGAAGAAAACACCATTTCAAGCCAAAAAAATGCAATTATGTTGCTTAAAATACATGAATGCTTAAGAGGGAATAATAAGCATTTGACTTGGGACACAGCCTATTCCCGAACCAAAACGCTGTCACCACTGTAAAATGTCTTCAAGGCTTCAGTCTCATATTTAGTGTTGAATACTTACTCTACTAAGAGAACCACCCCTTAGACATAGAGAAATTATAGAGGATTTATCTAATATAGCCTTCTCACCTAAAGCTCAGGCTTCACAGTGGCAATGATTCACGTGCAAAGGAAGCACAAAGTAAGGTACTAAATCTGTGATTGTCATTTGCTGTGAATTGAAATTAAAACCTATTTCACTTACTATACCCAGCTATACAATCTCACTCTCAATATCTAAACATATTATCACTGCCAAAGACAAACCAATGGTCCACATCCTTCCCCACTGATAGAACTGTTTCATAAATGAGAGGTATTTGCCTAATGGACAGCTACCCATCCCCCTAATTCCATACATCCTTTTCTCCCATCCAGGAAAAGAAAAAGGCTGGGGTAGCATCCTTCACTTTTAAACATATTTAGGTTCTTCTCAAAAAAAGCTTACCCCCTTGATCTCTACTTGGTGATGGATAAAATTAGATGCATGTTGAGCACTTCTATGATTCATGCAATGACTTATCTCTGCTAATTTCATGTACTTCCAATTTGATAGTTTAAAAAATGGTATTGATGAGTGTATTAGTCAGCAAAAGGGGTACTGATGCAAAATACCAGAACTCTGTTAGTTTTTATAAAGGGTACTTATTTGAGGCAGAAGCTTACAGTTACCAGGCCTTAAAGAGTAAGTTACTTCCCTCACCAAAGCCTGTTGCCACATGTTGGAGCAAGATGGCTGCCGATTATCTGCAAGGGCTCACGCTTCCTCTTCCTCTTAAGGTTCCACGGTCCCAGCTTCTACCAATATTAGCTATAGGCTGGGATAACTCTCGTCTCTCTCCCGGGGCTCATTTCTCTCTGGGCTCAGCTGCTCTGTTCACTCCACAAGGCCAACTGAAAACTCTCTCTCTTCCCAGGGCCTCTGCCGTGTCTAATGGAGGCTTTCTCCTTTCTCCTTATCTGTTTCTCTGTATATTTACTTCCCAGGTCTCCAGCACTAAAACTCCAACCTCCCTTCTCTGTAGTGCAGTTTCTCTGTGGGTCCCCACCCTTGGTGGGAAGGGATTCAACATCCAACTGACATGGTCCAGTCAAAGCCTTAATCATTATTTAATCATGTAAAAGTGAAACCTCTGAATCCAATATAATCTAACATACCCAGAGGAACAGACCAGCTTACAAACATAATCTAAAATCTATTTTTGGAATTCGTAAACAATATCAAACTGCTACAATGAGTTTTAAGAGTTGCCCTCAACAAATAAAATAATGAAGAGTCTCTAGATTTTAGGCTTTCAGCTTATTCAAGTCCATTTAATTAGGGGGGAAAATGGCTTAATTAGGAATGTAGGTTTTCATCTTAACTTTAGAAGCACAGTAATAGTTATCCCAAGCTGTTATCAGGTGACCTTAGATTTAGTAGTATAAGCTAGAAGAGGTCAGTATTTCTATGAATGGAAAAAGCCAAGGTCTTATCTGTGTCAATTTATTAAAAAAAAAAAAAAATCTGTAAAATATTTTATAAAATCTCATGACTTGTTAAACTGCACAAGTCCAAATTCTGTAGGGCAGGCTGTAAGATGGAAATGCTGATGAAGGCTTTCAATGAATTTTCCAGGAGAAGCTGGCTGATGGAGGTAGAGATAGAAATTGTCTTCTGACTGCTGAAATTGTCCTTTTTTTAGGCCTTTAGCTGATTGAATGAGATGTCTCTCACTGCTGAAAGCAATCTCCTCAGTTGACTGTAGATGTAATCATAGATGCAATCAACTTACTAATGATTTAAGCCCACGAAATGTCCTCAGAGTAACAATTAGGCCAGTGCTTGCTTGACCAAGCAACTGGACACCATTAACCGACCAAGTTGACACATAAGCCTAACCATCACAATGTCTGAATAAGATTTTGTGTTTTCTTCCTAAATAGAAAATGGACAAAAATAAAGATGGGGTGGTTACCATTGATGAGTTTATTGAAAGCTGCCAAAAAGTAAGTACTGACAGTACGGGATCTGTCCCTTTTGCTTCCATATCAGCTGGCCACTCTGAACTGAGCATTGCCAGCTAGCCACCATGAACTGAGCATCAGTGCAAAATATAAAGATCATGTGCCTCAACTCACCAGTTCTACATAGCCAAGATAAGTCTATCATTCTGAAAACATGCACCTATCCAGGCAATCAATCAACAGTTATAGTGTTGACTCTGAAGGAGGGAATGTGTGAAGTCCTGGAGATACAAAAGTTGCATGTGCACTGTTTTTTGTTTGTTTGTTCTACATATACCTTAGACAACATTCATCACTGAGGATAAAACATATATATGATATTCAAATTTCTCTTTTCTCAGATCTAGCCTATAACATGTATATTATCTCTATTTTCATAAAATTAGAATTCCAGTTCAGCCAAGTATGCATCAGAAGTCAAGTTTTAATCTGATTTCTAAGAGAAACATCCTTCCTTTAGTGTATGTAGACAAGAAATGGCTTTCCAACTTTACCCAATATAGTTCTTCAATCACAAAGAATAAAGAGCAGAAAATTTTTTACAGGGAGAAATCTGGGAGGTTCCTCTATCACCTGGTGGGAGACCAGTATTAGCTTACCTAGAATAATTTGACTTCATGTGTGGGGTAGAACCACAGGAAAGAGCTTTTAAAACAATCATGGAGACAAGTTTGTTGCTGCTTTGGCTTTTCTCTTTATTTTTGTTTTTTTCATCTTTCCTGATGCCTGCTTCTCAATTCAAATTTTGATGTGATGGTCTTTGAATTAACTTGGTCACATCAAAGTGCTTACTGGTAATGTTATTCCTTGGTTTCTAGCAGTGGAAGCCACTATTAGTTTGGTTACCATTTACCACTACTGTAAACAATTCACTCGGTGCCACTCATGTACACCAAGTGCCCCTGTAGTACCCAAAGTCAGTTCTCTTACGTCGTTTCTAAGGAATATGCCAAACTAAACACAGGCACTGGGAAATGGTTTTTCGCAACAAATCCTGCACCTCTCTGGTTCCCATTCTGGCAATGATTTGAGACATATTACCACCAAGTAAAATGTTTAAAAGCCCGATAGATTCAACAAAACATAAAATGGGCCCTTTGTTGTTAACTACTTGGAAAATGGCT
>JAQZBX010011472.1:0-42635 GCA_029593785.1 Cabassous unicinctus
GGTCGGCAGGGACCAGAGGAGGGGTGGGGAGGGGTCCGCAGAGTCCCTTTTGTAGTCCTCTCCACCATGGACCTGGCTCCTGAGACCCTCCCTCCCCACAGAAGGTGCCGAGTGCCTCCCAGGTCCAGTGTGAGCCGACCACCTGCGCTTCTGCTTTCCTGCCTTTCTTTTCCCCACCCGCTGTGGGAGAAGACCCACCGCCCTGCCGGGGAGGCTGCCTGGGGCCGCCCCTGCCCTGCGCAGCTTTTCAGCTGTCCCGCCAGAGCTCCTGCTCTGTGACGGGGTCACCTTGGACGCTCCAGCACACCTGCACCAGGAGGGGAGAAGAACCTTCCCACTGAGCCCAGTCAACCCCAGAGAGGTAAGGGGAAACGCAGTGGTGTCTCTTTAAGGCACCGGGTTTCGGGATGGTTTGTTAGCTTGCGGAGAAAACCCGCTCCTCGCTGGCCCGTGCCTCTGAAGGCTGAAAGCCAGCCCCAGCATGCAGATGGGACTCCAAGCTGCATGCTTCGGGCACGGAGAAAGCAAAGTGGGGATGGGTGGAAGGCAGAGCTTGCGGTGCTCTAGTCATTGGGTTTGGACTGAGTGGACACGGAGTTTTGTGGGGTGAGACCAGGATTTGATAAGGAAGGAAGGAACCAGGGAGAATGGAAATACTCAAAGGTCTGTAAGCTTGCTTGGCTGAGGGGGTGGCTTCTCCCCATGGAGGTGGGCCAGCCCGGTTCTCACCAGCATCTGACTTGGCCCAATATCACACATGGCATTAAAGCATCTGTTCAAACCTATGCTTGGTGCTGGAGTTTGTAGGTGTGCGTCCAGAGACTCGAGTCTTTGGGCTGTCCATGTGCCAGCTGGACCTGGAACCCCAGTGGCGCTGCAACTCCTGCTCTACAGCTCATTGGACTCACCCAGGACCTGGTGAGGAGACGATGATGGACGGCTGTCATCCCAGGGAATGGAGAGAGTCTGCAGCTGCAGGCAGGATAATCCCATCCATCTTCCCCATGGGATATAAGCCCCCTCTCAATTGGAGGTGGAGTGGACATCACCATCCCAGACTCCTCAGGATGGGGGGAAGAGCTATGGACTAGAGTGGACTTACTGGTATTCTACTATAGACTTGTTATGATTCAAACAATGGAAGAAATTACAACATTGATGTGGAGCCCGTGGCCACTGGAGGCTCTGGGACAGGGAGAGGGAAAAAAAGTTGTAATACAGGGGCTTTTTCATGACTTGGGAATCATCCTGAGTGACATTGCAATGACAGATATAGGCCATTTTATATCATTATATAACATGCAGAACTGTGGAGAGAGTGTAGTCTAAAATGTGAACTATGGTCCATGCTCAGTGGCAAAGCCCCAGGATGTGTTTATCAATTGCAATGAATGTGCCACACTAATGAAGGATGTTTATGTGGGAGGGTGTGGGAGGTGTGGGAAGTGGGGCATATGGGAATCCCTATATTTTTTGTGCAAAATTTATGTAACCAAATTATCTTTTTAAAAAATTAAATTAAATTAAAAAAAAAAAAAAGCAATGCAAAACCACCACCTCATTCAACAATCCAATGACAAACAAACATGCAAAGCCAGCTCCAGAAACTTTGGCAAATCATGCAGATTTTAAGTTCCCTGGAGAAATAGAGGAGAGAGGTATATTGCACTTACAGACATCCAACACTTTCCCTTTGGACCTTGGAGCGCTCTCCAGAAAGTCCATCTCTCTATGTAAGTGGATGCATCCTTCTCTTTCTTCTCTCTCCTTCTCATGTCCCTTCTGGTATGCTTGGAAACCTGAATTCTGTGCAGAAAACTGTTTTCACAGGAGCCCTGTGTCTACTGTCCTTTGAAGCAAGGTTGGCTGTTGGCTGGCATCTGGGAACTTGGCTTTCAGAAAGTTCCCTGACTGATAAGAAGCTTCTCTCTGACCAAACTGTTTGTGCAAACATTGTGGTGTATCCTGAATGCCTGCTTTCTGTCTGGAGGTCTGGGAATTTGGAAAGTGCCAGACAGAGGGTGTCCACGTGGGCATTTGGGCTCCAATGAGCCTCCCTGGTGGACGGCACTCCACACGTATTGTCACACCCATTGCTGGGGGAACTAGCTTCACCCGTGTATGTGAATTGTCATTCAGGACAATTCCCGAGTCATGAAAAAGCCCCCGTATTACAACTGTTAATTAGCTTCACCCGTGTATGTCCTTGCCAGTGGGGACTGGGCAGGGACTCCTGGAAGCTTGCGTCTGGCTCCAGGTTTCTCTGGAGTTAGCGCCGCTGCCATACCCTTTTGGTGATTTTGATTTGAAATCTTCCCCTGTAATAAATCATGACTGTGTGTACAATTGTGCGGTAAGTCCTGGGGATTATTCTACCAAATCACCAGCCAGGAGACCCCCGACCCAAATCCCCTTTACCCTCTTTTCTAACCCCTCTTTCACCCCCTCCAGCTTCTGTCCCTTTCCTCTGCAGTACAATTTTGGAATCTCTTCTCTCTATTTCTGTACTATTTGCATTGAGAACTCTCACCCCCGTCAGTCCAATTGCAGGGAACCCCTCTCTATTTTACCTATAAACCCAGAGGGTCTACAGACCCCCGTGTCCCTCTCATTCCCAAGCATCGCAGACTGCAGAGCCCTCAGATGTACTCCATGTGTGAGTACCCAACAAGCTCAGTGCTTTACACATTTCCACCACAACGCTTGGTACTAACTCTGCAATGAGCACGAGTCATCAGTGACAAAGTGCATTTACACTGCTATAAAAACTATATATAGGGGTTTCTGGAAGTTTCCTCTCTTAATGTTGCAAATCCTCAATATGCATGTGATTTGAACGTCATTCTGAGACAGTTGGAGACTAAAAAACAGAGTTGGCAAAGAAAGACAAGACCAAAGGAGTGTCTCAAGTCCATTCAAGATTCACAGGGCTCATCCTTCATTTTTCTTACTGGGTCCATGTTGTAATTTTGGTTATTAGTATAGGTGAGTGTTGACTGAGGTTGAGCTCTCCCACGATAAGGGATCTCTATGAAATTGGAATACGATTCAATAAACCACTGGACTCTTACGTGGGATGGAGAGATGGGAGACGTAGAAGATGGAAGTCTGAATCCAATGGAATAATTAAGCAAAGAGTCAGGGGTCATTCAAAGATAATTTCCAGGAAAAAGTGACTAAATTACCTTGTTTAAAGGTTTGTGGCTTTTAAAAACGGGTTTGAGAGAGCAGCCCAGGGTGACTGGACACAAAGCTTCCGTCCTGGCAGAGTTTAAAGTAAAATCCCCTCCCTGTGGCCGGAATTCATTGGCCTGTGGGGCAGATGGTGGAGGCAGCCTCGTTTCGGGATGGGAGCCGTCTTGTTCCCAAGCGGTCAGCACGTGTCCACCGAGCCGTCCGCTCCACTAACTGTGCTGAGCATGTAGACGTGCTAATAACGGGAAGCCACGGGCAGTTCTGTGGCTCTGAGGACCCGAGGCTCTGCATTTGGCACATGGTTGCAGAAGTGGTGGCTCAGCTAGAGCTCGAAAGACCCCGTGACGTCTCCATGGGAGTCGGGGGACAGCGGTTGTCGCTGAGAGCGGACCTCTCCAGGACCTGGGTGAGCTCAACCTGTGGCTCTTTGGGTCCCCCCGGTTCTCTTCTCAGTCCTTTCTCTTAGGTCACTGCCGACAGGGCAGGAAATTACCTTCCAGGACCCCATTCACAATCTACCCACCACCCCAACTTCATCTGGAACACAGCATAGATGTGCAGGGAGGTCTTGAGGAAATAATATATTTAAACAGGCCCCTGCTTTTGGCAGATCCTAAACCAGCATTTGCTGCCCCAACTTGTGCAGGTGAGCCCATGCCTGCTGGAGAACAGAGCAAACACCCCCAGCCTCACAAGAGGGGGGCAAAAGGCTCCCCCCATCATGTCTCTCAACACCATCCCAGACCCTGACAGGACACAGGATGCACAGTTAAATCTGAGTATCAGATGAATGACAGCAAAAATTTTCTTCTGCATAAGTATATCCCAAATGTTGCATGGGATATACTTAGACTTTTAAAAAAAAGATCTATTTCGTCCAGTTATTTGGCATCCCAAGCACCTGGGATTTCCTGTTTCAGTTGATAAATTTGCCTTGTGATTTTTCTTTCTCCCACGGGTTTGGTGGGTTCTGTATTCAGAACAGCTCAAGGACAGGGGCTGCCTGGCCCCCTCCCCTTTTCTATTTCTTTCCGCTCTGAGCTCACAGCACAGTGGATGCTGGGGACCCTAGGGGTGGGGTTCTGAGACAGGTGTGGAGGATGGAGGAAGAGAAATAAGATTAGCTCTCACGTTTGGAGTGAGTGGCAAGGGTCCAGGGCCCCATAGAGGGGCAATTGGCCATAGTGGGTCAGAGCGGGCAGCGTGAGGCTGGTCCGAGAAGGTTGCAAGGGGACCGGGCATTTTCTACAGAGATGGAGCAGCCCTTAGCAGAAAGCCTGGGAGGGGCAGCCGCCAGGGGAGTGGGCGGGGAAGGAGGGTGGGAGCTGGCTGGAAACCCCAAATGCCCCTGACCGCCAGGGCAGGGCAGTAACTCAGAGATTTCCACCCACGGTGGCTCTCGTGTTCTTAGGTAGAGCCCTGGTCCCTCCCCTCCCTGCCATATCTTGCCCCCATGACAGGCATAGGTGAGACCCTGGTGAGGGTCTGCTGGGCAGCCGAGGGGCTAGTTAGAACCCTTGTCCACTTCCTCCACTCCGATTCTAGTTTCCACCTCCCTCTAGAAAGCCCAAATCGGCGCTGACTCCCCTTGGGCTGTCGTGGGATTGGACAAGTTAACTCCACTGGGTGGCTGAGGACGTGCCCGGCACTTGGTGAGGAACACACGGTTTTCTGCCCCAAATCGCATGCCCCTTGGAGCCACATCGTGCACCCTGATGCTAAAGAACGAAGAAGCATCGTTTTCGTACAGTCTGATAAACGCGGCAGATGGGCAGCCAGAGAATCGACACCCTTGGAGCGATTCTCGACTTGTGCGTTTGTATTGTGGGTGGAAAAGGCTCTGTCCCTCGTCTGGAGATGACAATCCTGAGGCTTCCTGGTCACACACGGCAGTAGCTTGCTCACGAATGCATCTTTTGTTGATTCGTCTCCATTTCATTTCTCCATGGAACCTCCCAAATAAACTACTCGCACCTAGGTTGAGCCACGAGTTTTGTGGCACTTTTGTTATGCAGCCACAGGTGACTCACACAGAGTCTCAGATACACACAGAGGTTTCTGCAGAGCCGTTCTGAGACCCTCAGAGGGTTCAGAAGTGGGTCCCTTGCTCTCCCCACACAGAGCCTCTACAAGCCTGGCTTCCTCAGAGCCTCTCTGTGCATCCGTCAAAACGCCCTCTTGTTGCAAACTCGCATTTTGCGTCTCACTTCCTGGAGTGGGCGAGGGTGAGATTTAGCTGCTTTCTTGCGTTTCGCCTTTACGTTAGCTTTGGGGGTTGGTCTGAAGCGGGGGGGGGGAGGTGAAAGCACAAGTAGATATTTCTGTTCTGAGGCCAGGGGGCTGGGGAATATAATATTCCTGTTTCCTTGTAATCCCGGCTCTAAGTGGATTTAATGGCCCCGTTACTGCTGAGCAAAATTGAGTCCTTATGAAACGTGGCACAAAGTGCCTTTGTCGGACCCCTTTTCCCAATCGTAAGAAGGAGGGTTTTTGGGTCGTGTGGCGCAATCTGTTCCTTATTAGCACATTGCCTGGGGCGGGGGGTGCTAGTCAGAGTTTAGGTCCTGTTTCCACTAAATGCCAGTCCTAAGAGGAGGACCGAGCCTTGGTCTGCAGCCGGGGAAGTTGGGGGTGACCCGCTCCAGGCAACATGTCGCCGTGGGCACCCCAGAGCGATGTCAAAGGACAGAGAGCAGTAGAAGGTCCCAGAGCACACAGTGGCTTGGCAAAGGAGGACACCCAGCAGTCACAGGACCTATTTTCAATTGAAGTAAAATTCACATCACATAAAATTCACCGTTTTGACTCTCATAAAGAGCATAATTCAGTGGCATTTAGCACATTCACAAAGTTGTACGATCATCACCTCTAGAACATTTCCAAATTGGGTAGCACTCCTTCTCCATCATTCCAGCCCAGGGGCAACCACTAATCTGTTTTCTGTCTCTTTGAATTCACATATTCTAATTATTTTGTTTATCCGTGACAGCTTTTGGCTATTGTAAATAATGCTGCTGTGGATATCGGTGTACAACTATCAGCTTTCAGTTCTTTGGGATTTATACCTACAAGTGGAATTGCTGAGTCATACGATAAATTCCTTATTTAATGTGGAATCGCTGAAGAGGTGAGCCACTTTATATTCCCACCAGCAATGTAGGAAGGCTCCAATTCCTCCACATCCTCGTCAAAGCTTGTTGTCCAGTTTTTGTTTTTTTATTGTAGTCATCCTGGTGAGTACAGAGGGAAGGTTCTTCACTACATTTGCTGAATTCCTGGGAACAGCCCAGTTTTGGTTCTAGTCTCTTTGCTCCTCCAGGTTAAATTCTAGCCACAGCGGTTGGGGAGACAGCAGTGGTGCTAGTCAGCAGGAAGGCTCTACCCAAGTAAGCAAGCCAGACTATTTCAGGTCTTGTCAAGGGCTGAAAGATGAGGAGGAAGATGGGAGCCATGCAGAGTTCTGGAGGGAGAGCATTCCCAGCAGAGGAAAAAGCCTGACCACACTGAGGACGAGAGAAAAGCCTTGTGTGATAGAGCAGAGAGAAGCAGGGGAGAGTCACCCAGGTAGGTGGGGGCGACCACGGAGGCTCCTTGGCTCCGAGATACATCCCATCTGCCTTCTCAGGGCCTCCCGTCATTCCACACTCCATCCACCTCCCACCCCATCCTCACAAGCTCCCAATTCTGTGTGTCCCTCTGCTTGGAGCTGAATGAGCAGAATGGAGGTTTGCCAGCTGGATGGGGCAGCTGGGGCCAGACGGAGGCCCCCACGAGCTCAGGGGGGACATGGAAGCAGGAGTCCAGGTGCCCACACCTGGGTACAGCAAGGCCCTGAGGCTTGACCCTCCCCTGGAACTTCCAGAAGGAGTGAACCCATACAACACCTTGATTTTGATCTTGTGGCCCCAGGACTGTGAGAATATAAATTTCTGTGCTTTTAACCCCCCTGGTTTGTGGTCATTTGTTACAGAAGCCAAGGCCACAGCAAACTCATGCAATGCCCAAGGCCACGTCTGGGTAACAGACCCTTTCCCATCGATGAGTTCAATCACATGCCCCCTGCGTTATTTTTCAGGAGGTACCAGGGATGAACCCTGGACCAGGTGCTCAACCACTGAGATATACCCACTCTGCCCCCACTGCATTTTTGAATGTGATTTTTTACATATTCTGGAATGGGTTGGACTGAGGCTCAAAGCCCCCCAGGTTCTCATTTCCCAGGAGAACACGCAGCCCCAGTCGCAACGTCCCAGGCTTCTCCTTGCAAGCCCTGCCTCCTCTCTCCAGAGCTCAGGCTTCAAACCCACATGGCAAGTACCGGAATCGCCCCGGACTCCTCGGGGCACCCTCTCTGCTCTGGCGTGGCAGCCACGTGGACGGCGGATCAACTGACTTTTCTTTGCGTCCTAAACAAACCCATGCAGCTTTCTGTTCTGCATTCTTCACAGCGCAGCGTGGTTTTCCTGCTGTTTAATTATTAATCCTCTTGCGGGCACATAAACATCCCCTGGTGTTTTTGCCCTTTTCTGGTGTTTGAAGCAGGGTCCTCGTCTTGAAGCTCTGTCTTCCCCTGCCTTTTTAAACCTCTCTGGCTTTCTGAAACTGCTCTGCTCAGGAAGAACTCTTGGCTTTTAATTCTGCCCCATTTGAAGTGAGACTACTTTTCTTCCCAGCTCTGGGTTAGCCCTCACCTGGTGACGGGGTGCTTGGGCCACCTCCTGTTTTATTTTCCTGCCCACACCGACTGTATACACCCCACTTCCATCACAGTTCACGACCCTGCAGGCTGAGCAGTAAATCAGGAGTGGGTGCCATCCCCCTCCTCATTTTGGTTCTCTTTAAATGTTACTTAGGTGCCATTTTCAATTGCACGACTCAGTGGCACTTACTGCATTCACAGTGCAACCACCACTTCTATTTAGCTCCAGAATATTTTCATCACCCCAAAAGGAACCCTCCCGCCCCCTGAGCCATCACTCCCCAGCCCCCAGCAGCCACCAATCTCTTCTGTTTTGTGGATGTGCTCATTCTCCTTATTTCGTGTAAGTAGAATCACGCAATGGGTATCTGTTTCAGTTTGCCAAAGGGCTGCCGGCGCAAAGTATTTGAAATGCGTTGGCTTTTACAAACGGTATTTATTTGGGGTAAAAGCTGACAGTTCCAGGATCGTGGAAAGCCCAACTCAAGGTACCATTAGAGGTACTTTCTCACCCGAGTCAACTGCCCTGTGTCAAAACAAAATGGCGGGCGACCTCTGCTTGGTCTGTCCTTTCCCTCCAGGCTGGACCGTCTCCTGGAGCTCAGCTGTGGGCAACCAGGCATAGGGCTTGTCTCTTACCAGGACTCTTGTCTCAGGCTCAGCTGCTCTGCCCTCTTCCCAATCTCAGCTCTAAGCTCTCAGGCAAATAGCTGTTTGCGCCTCTCCTTTCCACCCCATGGCAGGACAAAAAATGGCAGAGCTCTCTTTTCTGGTGTGTCTCTATTTTTTATCGTACCCAGCAGGCGGGCGGAGGCTCAGCCTGAGTCATGCTTCACTGATGTATTCCAATCAAAAGCCCTAAAGCAACCTCATCAAGTAAAGCCCAATGCAATCAAAGGGCATCACACCCAGAGGAAATAGATTAGCTCACAAACATCATCTTTCTCTGGTTGGGATTCATAAAATAATCTTACACTGCCACCGTGTCCTTTTGTGTCTGGCTTGTCTCACTCAGCTTAATGTTTTCTGGGTTCATCCCTTTTGATTCACATACCAGAACCTCACTCTTTTTTCATGGCTGAATAATATTCACTCATGTGATTTCAACGTGTGAAGGGTGCTCCACCTCACTCATGACAAGATATCTGGAAATTGAAACAACAAAGAGGCAGGGACAGATGAGACAAGGGTGGGAAAAAAGGATTTGTTGAAGTGGGACATGTGTCCCCTCGCTGTATATATCTCTCTACTTGACTTTGTGGGTGGAATTTCTCATAATAAAGAATCTTTCTCCAATACCCTGGGGTACCACATTCCACCTGCCAGAGAGGCAAACATCCCAAAGTTTAAGAGCAGCCTGTGGTGGTGAAGCTGTGGGGAAGAATGGTTATGTTAAAAAGAAAAAAATGGAAGTATTGGAAAGAACCCAAATCTCTACGATTACAGGATGGGTAACATAAATCGTGATCTGCATATGGGAATGTCTCTGATCTTTAGAAGAATGAGCAAGCTTTTTATGGCTGATGTGGAAAATCCCCAAGATGTATCGGCAATTTTAAAAGGTGTGTGCTGGGGAAAATAATAGAGGACATCCTTATTTGCTCGTATAGGTGTAACGAATTCTTGGAAAGAGTTTCCCATCCCAGAATTGGGAAGGGGGACCTGAGCAGGTTGGGGACAGAGACTGGAGGGAGATTTTTCTGTGCATAATGTTCACTTTGGGGGGTTGAACCGCCTAAATGTAGTAACGACACAAGCATTCGATTAGAAAGCATTTAATTAAAGATTTAATAAGATTTAATTCTGTCGTTTTAAATGTATCCTTTCAATTTGGGGATTTTAATTTTAGAAGTTTTAATTTTTAAAGTTTAAGTTTAATTTTTAATTGTATGAGATTTACCATTTAATGAACAGCTCTCTCATGTTCCTCTGTCCCCACGGAGGCCCCCTTACCTGCCTCTGACTGCCCTCGGGTACAGCAGGGACCAGGGGACAGCTCTGTCCCCCCAACCCCCTGCCTCGCCTGCAGAGACCCCTGGTGAAGACGGGATCCTTTTCATCTCCTCACAGCTCCGCAGGCTGGGCTTCAAGTCTGTTGGATCTTGGTGCCGAGTTGAGGAACATTGCAAGACGAAAAACCCCGTTTTACAGTGGAGAAACCTTCCGGAGAGGCTGGGACCTGCGCCCTCAGAGAGCCGGAGGGCGCGGCGCGCGGCTACCTGCCTTGCAGTGTTCTCCCGCCTGCTCTCCGTCTTTGCGCATTTCCAATCTCTCGTCCTCGACTTCTCATCCCAGGTTTGATGCACTGACCAGACGGATGATATTGATATACAAGAAGATGACCAACATGTCACTGCTGACATGTCATCTTTAAGTCAAAAGACCTTAATGCACGTTGGATTTTATTCTTCCAGCTTATTTTGGCACGTTGGGAGGTTTGCGTGTGGTCCTAAGATATTGTGCTGTGTGTTTATTTTGCAGCCAGAACGGACCCTGTTTTAGACTTTGACGTGGGAAAGCTGTGCTCGATCTCCGCTGAGTGTGGAGATGATTTTCTGGCGGGAGGTGAGTGTATCTGCCTGTGTGTGTGTGTGTTCTGGGTTCCTGCAACTGAGCCCCTGGGAATTTGGGGAGAGGGGACCCCCCGAGGCATGCCTAGCCTGGGCCCAAGGTGGCTTCACACCCTAGGCTTCCTCCTCTAGGATGCTGTGCCCATGTCCTCAGGGGAATATTTGCTATCAAAAATCCGGCTGCACACTGCTCGTTCTGCCCATCCCCTCCCACTTCTCCTCGTCCCAGTCACCCTGGAATCGCCACTTAGGAATTTTCTCTTAGCGCGACGAACGCTGCCTGCTTATCACCCCGTTTGTTTCATCGTGAACAAGTTCAGAGGCAGGTTCACTACTTTTGGCAACACGCCTGCCCCCTCCCCAGCACTGGTTCCAGAGTCCACGTCCCCGAGCCATCTCTTCTTCTGCAGAAGCCCCCCTCAAGGATGAAGGGACTGCAATCACATCCATGCGCCGCCCGCTCCAGCTCCACGCCCGGCTCCTTAAATTGGCAGATATATGTTGTATCACACGCTGGCCACAAGTATCAACTTGTATCCGACAGATGCATACATTCATACACATTCATCTCATCCAGAATTCACATCCTGGCGTCCTGGTGTTCAGTATTGACAGAAATTATGCATCCTAACGAATCCATGGGACCCGCAGAAAGTACACACAGCACAGAAATAAATTACATAAAATGCTCCAGGCTTGGGACTAGAGGTGAGGAATAACGCTGGCTCAGAGTTTTCGAAAGGAAACAGTAAACCGCAAGTTTCTTTTTACATTCTCTCGGCGAGTGTTGATTTCTGCGGCCCGTTTGTACCCCAGCTAGAAACACCATCTAGTTAGCCCAAACAGACCAGGCAGGAGGGCTGTGGGGAAGGAGGAAGCGTGAAGGCATGTGCCAAAGGAAATTCAGTGTTGGGGATCGGAAGCAACTGGGAAAAAGTAAAGAATTCAGGAAGCGAGGCACGCTTGCTCTCCCCCCACCCCCGCCTCCCGCACCCCGTCTTGGCCCATGAGCTTGGCGGTCACCTGACATTACCTGGTTCTGGGAGACCACCCCAGAACTCAGTGGACAGCAGCTCTTTCAGAAATCAGGTGGGGCAAAAACTATTTTTTTGAGCTGTTGGGAAGACAGTACAGTACAGCCGTGGAATACAGACGTTTAAGGTAAGGTCTGCTCTACTTGGAGACCCAAACCTTGTGTAAGGAAAAGATTTCATTCCATGCAGTCTGTCTGTCCACAGGGCTCCAGGCTCTGGCACAGTTCAGCGCATTAGAAAATCTAATCAGCTTTATAGAGGTTTAAGTTACATTCAACATCCTGTACCCATTTTATTTGTTTTATTTTACTTAAAAATAATTAGATTACATGAATGCTACTTAAAAATGTAGGGGATTCCCATATGCCCCGCTCCCTCCCCTCCCACATTAACATCCTTCATTAGTGTGGTGCATTTATTACAATTGATGAATACATATTGGAGCATTGCCCCTAGGTGTGGATTATAGTTTACATTATAGTTTAAACTCTCTCCCGCACAATTTTGTACGTTATGACAAGATATATAATGGTCTGTATCTGTCATCGCAGCATCATTCAGGACAATTCCAATGTCCTGAAATGCCCCCATATTTCACCTATTTTTCCCTCTCCCTGCCCTCAGAACCTCCAGCGACCACTGTCTCCACGTCAGTGATAAAAGTTCTTGCATTGCTAGAATCACAACAAGTCTATGGTAGAACACCAGTGAGCCCACTCTAGACCATAGTTCACTCCCCAATCCTGAGGATTCAGGGATGGTGATGCCCACTCCACCTCTAACTGAGAGGGGCCTTCGATCCCATGGGACAGATGGGTGGGACTCTCTTGCTTGCAGTTGTAGGCTCTCTGTCTTCCGGGGGATTCCTGTACTCATTTTAAATCGACAGTAAGTTCACTTTGGCAAATGCACAAAGTCGTGCAATCAGCACCGCTCCCAAGAGTCAGGATATTTTCATGAGCCCAAAACGTCCTTGTTCCTCTTTGTCAGCGCCCACACCCCACCCTCTGCCCACAGGCAACGCCGAAGTGCTATCTCTGTCACTATGTACTGACCTATTTTCTAGAGTTTTATATAAACAGAATCATGCAGCATCCTTCTTTCATGCAGCATAATTATTCTGAGATCCATTCACGTCATTCCTTGCTATCAGGACTTTGTTTATGTCTATTGCTGAGCAGAATTCCACACTATGGGTCTGATTATCAAGTCATCTCTTGATGGACATTTGGGTCCTTTCCAATTTGGGGCGATGACAAATAATAAGGCTGCTGGGGAATATCTGTGTGTCAGTCTTCGTGTGGACTTCTATTTCTTTTTCTCTTGGTTTAAACACAGGGAGGGGAATGGCTGGATCCCATGGGAGGTATGGGTTTATCTTTTTGAGAAACTGCCTGACTGTTTTCCAAAGTGGCCACCCCATCTCATGTTTTCACCTGCAATGTGCAAGAGTTTCAGTTGCTCCTCATTCTTGTAACAGCTTTTTATTTTAGCCTTTGGAATGGGTGTGTGTTGGCATATTGTGTGGTTTAATTTGCATTTCCAGGTGGCCAAAGATGTCAAGCATCTTATCACCTACTCAGGTGCCACCTCCGGGTCTTCTTTCATGAATCACCTGCTCAAAGTTGTCTACCTTTTTCTTTTTTAAAATTGGGTTATTTGCCATCATGCTGTAGCTCCGGATACAAATATCTCACCAGTGATACATGCTGCAAATATTGTCTCCAAGACTGTGGCTTGCCTTTCGTTTTTTTAAAGGTAACTTTTGAAGTCCAAAGTTTTAAATTTTGATAGGGTGGAATTTATCACCTTTAAAAAAGAAAGTGGTCTGTGCTTCTTCTGTCCAATCTGAGAAATCTTTACCCATTCCAAGGTCACAATTATTTTCTTCTAAAAGTTATGTAGTTTTAGCTTCATCACATTTAGGTCTGAATTAACTTTGGATATGGTGTGAGTTAGGGTGAGGTTCATCTCTTTTCCCTTTTGGATATCGAGCTGGTCCAGCACCATTGCTGGAAAAGACCATTTTGTTTGATTTCTACAAATATTCCATGACATACATTTTATCAGCATTACTTAACTGATTGAAAAATGGGGGTTCACAGGGGTTATATGAGGTACCCTGGGCTCCACAATTTCTCTGAGGCAGAATGGAGAATCACCTAGAATTGTCTAGACTCTCAGGTCCGAAAACCCAGAGAGCTGCAGCGAGCGCCTGCAGGTGGGTGGGTGGGAAGGAGGCTGGGAAGCCCAAGACAGGTGTTAGGGTGGAGAAGAGGCTGCCTCGGCAGGTTTGAGCGAGATTGCAGGTAAACGGAAGGCTGGAAAGGGGCAACTTGAGGCGCTGCTTGGGACATCCCCACTCATTGCATGGATTTCTGTGTCTTAATAGTGGGAATGGTAAATTAAAAAACAACAACAAAAAAAAACCCCTCTATTTCGCAGCTGTTTAGAAAGGGCACCTGAAATTACGGGTTAGAAACATGTTTGTCTCCAGAAGCAATTTGGGTCAAAGCCTCCACCATTTTATCCAGGAAGCAAAGGAACCAGGTTTTTAAAATGGGTGCAACTTGGGGAAAATGAAGAGAACTCCTATCCTGTGACGTTCCCTGGTTCCCTACACACCTGGCGGCAAATGGAGCATGGCGCCCCCGAGAGCGACGTGAGTTAAAGGCATTGTTTCCAAATTACCACCGGGCACTTGGAATGTGGAGTCCAGAGAGGGTCCAAGGAACCGGTGAGGTCAAGAGCAGACCAACGTGGCTGAGGACAGAGTGACACCTGATGGACAGGCCATCGGCAACCCCCAGCTTCACCTACGTGTGGACGTCAGAAGAAAAGTGCCTGGGCTGACGTGACCTTCCAGGCACGAGGCTTCCTCCCTGCCTGCTGGCACCAGGAGCAGAGTGGTCCTCAGCTCCCCGCGCCCCCCCAGAGCTGGGCCCCCCTGCCTTCACCCCTCTGTGGGAAGGGGCTGGACCCCCAAACTCTCCCATTCCTCCAACACCCTACGATGCCATGAAATCTTTCCTAGCTCACATTTGCTATAGTCTCACAATGTAGGGCTATCAAATAAAACGTTTATAAGTCCTCAATAAAGAATTTTAAAACTCTTGGGAAATAGCCAATGAGTTAAGTCAAACTTTGTGGGAAAGGTGACGGACAGCGGGAATTATTTAATTTCGTTGCTGCGCTTCTCAAGTGTGCTTATGAGAACTCAGCTCTCTCAATTCAAAGGTGGGCTGGGCATCCTTCTTGGGTGTATCAGAATCCTTGATTGCTTTATTTCATTTATTTTTGACCAAATAGGTATAAGAGGGAATCTCATTGCTGCCCTGATTTGCCCATAAGGAAAGATGCTAAATAAGATTCATCATATTTCTGTTCAAAAACAGAAATAATCTAATGCCCACTGGCAGAAGAATGGATCAAAAAGTTATGCAATCTTCACCCGATAGGATATTTTATGGTCATCAAAATGAGCAGACCATTGTGAAGTAATATTGATGAACCATTTTGAGCAGGGAAATTTTGTCCCCTCAAATTACACAGAGCATGATATGCCTTTTTCCTAAAATTTAAAAAATTTTAACATTTCACAGGGAAATGCAATAAAACTATATAACAGATGAAACCAAGGAAAAGAAGGGTATCTGGGGTTTGGTTTTGTGGGATGTGAATATGATTAAGCATTTTTCCTCCCCATTTTTTTTTCATTAATAAGGAGACCTTGACCATGTCATTTAACTAATCTGTGCTCATCTGTGTATTTTTTCTGAACACTGGAGGAATGACTGAGTCAGTAATTGGAATTAGATGAGATAAAAGAGACCGGGCAGAGCTTTTTGGGAGTAATGCTGCCATAAATTTCTGAGCTGCCTTTTTCTGTTATTTTATTTTTTAATTCAAAACAACGTTATTTTAAAAAAGAGAAAGGTATCAGAACTCACACTGAGGCCACTTTAGGTGGTCTGGTTGCGGGGAGAGAGGGGAGGCAGGGGGGGCTGGATGGCGATGGGGGAGGACAGGGCGGTTTCCTTTATTTCCTATGTCCTAGTTTTCCCATTGTCTGGTGTGTTCACAGATTGTATGAGAGTATCAGAAATCCCAAACTAACTAAAAACCTGAACACAAGATTTCTTAGTGTATCAAAAATAGCTAACAAAAAAATCTAAATATAAGGGTGGGTACAAGAGCTGTTGATACATGAGCCAGGGGTCTTGACTCCAGCTCTGAGCCTCCGAAGGTTAATTAAAATAACAACAAGCAGCAGAAGGTGTGAGTTCTGGGGCAGCTGGTTTATTAAGAGAAAGGGAAATGTTTCTTTTTTATTCCTTCTCCGCACAGCCACTGGCTTCATGCCCAGCCCTCACGAAAAGCCTTCTGCCCTTTGCATTCACCATGCTACTCTCATTAAAGGTCTCTGTGCCCAAGCAAACGCTGCTCCTTGTACAAGTCTCTTGCCTGGCGAACTCCTATTCACCCTGCAAAACCCTACTCACTCGGCCCCTCCTTCCTCACCTTGGTTGGTCCACAGAAACCGGGGTGTGCTCTTCCTCTTGCATTCATGGATGGCCCTAGTTTCACCTCCATTCCTGGATGTCACCTCCCTTCATCAGTGCTACCCTTTCTTCTCGTGTCTAGTTGCGCTGGGTCCAAGTTGGCGAGTTGCCCCCTCACCCGGCTCCACAAATTTGCAGGCATCACAAGGCGGGGTCTGTGTCGGCCTCGTGCCAGGGTTCCCCAGCGAGGCCACCGTGGGTGGAGTGGACCTCAGTAAGGCACAGCGAGGGCGTGCCCCTCTCCAGACGTGCCCTGGAGCTCTGCGTGGTAACCACGTGCCTTCTCTCACCCACACAACGGTGCGGAACGCGCCTCACGCCTCTCGTCCGCCTGAATCTCAGATCCAGGTCAGCTTCCAGCCTGGCAGAAGGACTTGAGCACTCCCGCACGTGATTTTAGGGTGCTTTACCTCTCCCAGGTAAGGAAGCACCCCTGGGATGGTTACTACTGGCGATCAGCTGAATTACCCCTCTGAAGATGTCCACACCCTAATGCACAGAACCTGTGAATATGTTCCTTTACCTGGCAAGCATGCAGGCTGCCTGAATCTGCAGACAGAAGGTAGATGCGTGTTTGCCTAGAAACTGGGGGAAGGGAGATTGGGAAGAGGCGGCTAATGGATACGGGTTTTCCTTTTGGGGTGATGAAAATATTTTGGAGCTAGATAAGCTGAAGGTTGCCCAATATTGTGAATGTACTAAATGCCTCTGGCTCGTACACTTTTAAATGGTGAATTTTAAACTATGTGGATTTCATCTCAGTTTTTAAAAAAACACTTATAATTTTGGGATGTTATTATCCTAAGGTTGGAATTTGGCTTTGCCTCAGGTATAAAGTAAAACTTCCTTGTGTAGGCTGCCTATAAACCATCATTTCCCCAAAATTCAAGGCCAGGGAATCATCAAGCTTTCTGCCTTCCCACTGCTCAGAGAGTCGAGTAAGAAACACGAATTTTGCTCTGGAATGCAGATGCCTAGAAACATCCTAAAGTGACACCATAAGCCTGGGTGATGGACCATCCTACAAAATCCTTGTTTTAAGCAAACCAACTCTGGCAACTTTGGCTAATCCTCCAGAACCTCTGTGACCAAAGCAGTGAGCCCCTCTTTATCTCCTCATCTCACCAAGATAGCGTCCGCACACCTGGCCCCGCTTCCCCTTCCTTCATCCCACAGGCATCTGCCCTGGTCTCCCAAAGAGGGGACGACCAGGTCTCCACGAGATTCCACAGCAGGTTTACAGGGAGTGGCCACTTGCTGGATGGTCAGCCTTTGAAGCCCACCCTGGTCCATGCCTCCGTGTTGTGGAAACAGAGAACGACAGTTTTGATATCTAAACGCCCACTGTGTCAAGGAATGCATTCGCTAGCCTCCGAGTAGCTCCTTTCTCTTTGCTAACGTGCATTTTTTTTTTCACTCTCTGCTAAGCTTGCAGGGTGTAAAAGTGTGGCAAAGAAAAAGAGAAACCAAGTAATTGGACACAACGCTGCCTCTTGAGATGTATATTCAGTCCTGACTTTTCAGAGACCCACGGGGATGTTTGCTGTGGTGGAATTTTCTTGGTGTAGAAAGCTGAGAATGGGGGGCGGAATTGAACTGGCCTTACTTGTGTTTCTTATGTGGACAGTGAAAGAGACCATAGAATCTACGGAGGGAACGGGCGGCTACGGAAACGGCAGGCGTCTCCATTTTCCTGGGTCACACATGTACGGGCGCATAGCGTCACATGACCCGGCCGTATTTTACGAGCCTATCTGGAGACCTCAGGAGGTCAGAGATGGAAAACCTGCATCTGTGCAGCCCTGAGGCAGCTTACTGGTATGCTTTCATCATCATCGCTTCTGATGAATGCCAGGGAGCTGTAGGTTTGTGCGTTTCTTATTCCCCTGTACGACAGCTTTGCTTTGTACAATAAATACTGGAATCACCCAGTTTGTAGGGGCAAAGTGATGCTTTGTAGCCCGTATCCATTAGGGTTCTCTAGGGAAACAGAATTGACAGGACATCTCTCTAAATAGCATGAGATTCTATGGAATTGTCTCATGTGATCATGGGGATGCACAAGTCTGCAAATCAGGGCTCCAATGAAGGTCCTTGATGAGTTCCCAGGAGACGCTGGCTGTCTGAAGTGGAGATGGGGATTCTCTCTCTGAAATGCTGAAATCACTTCTCCTTTTAAGGCCTTCAACTGATTGGATGAGTCATCATCACTGCTGGGGACTGAACCCGAGACCTCGTACGTGGGAAGCCGGTGCTCAACCGCTGAGCCACATCAGCTCCCCTGAGTTGGTTTTTTTAGATGTTTGCTTGTTGTTTTTTCCTTTTTTTTTTTTAGGAGGCACCGGGGACCAAACCTGAGGCCTCCCATGTGAGAAACAGGAGCTCAATCGCTTGAACCACATCTGCTCCCCTCCTTTTTATTTATTTATTTATTTAATTGATTGATTAATTATTTATTTAATTTTAATTAATTTCTCTCCCCTCCTCGTTGTTTGCACCTGCTGTGTCTGTTCGTCTTCCTTGTTTATTTAGGAGGCACTGGGAACCGAACCTGAGATATCCGATGTGGGAGGGAGGCGCCTAATAGCTTGAGTCTCCTCCGCTCCCTGCTTTGTTGTGTCTCTCATTATGTTTTTCTTCTTGTGTCTCTTGTTGTGTCATCTTGTTGTGTCAGCTTGCGGCATCTGCCTGTTGTGCCAGCTCACTGTCTTCTTTAGGATGCACCGTGAACCAAACCAGGGACCTCCCATGTGGTAGGTGGGAGCTCAATCGCTTGAGCCATACCGGCCTCCTTCTTTTATTTTTAATTCCATCTGCAAAGATCCTATTTCCAAACAAGCTCACAGTCACAGGTGCCAGGGGCTTAGAACACAGACTTATCTTTTAGGAGGAGGCGATGCAGCCCCTGAAGACATCCGTCCTCGACTCACAGCCTGAGCACGCGGGCACAGCTGTTGGCTAGGAGTGGGTTTGAAGACACATGGACCCACCCCTCCCTGAGAAACCCAGTGACGCTCCCAAGGAAACCATCGCAGATCTATCCACTCACGGCCGCTGCGGGCCAAGGACAACCAGAGACATGGCAGAACGTGGTGCACGAGTTGTGGACATCACCGCTTTTTGGTGGACACCTTCTCCGTGGCTCTGCCTGTCCTGTGGCTGCCCTGTGCCTCGTGTGGACAGGCCGACCTGCCGTGAGCTGGCGGTTTTCATCATCAACGCCAGCATCATCCAGCGTGGAGGGAAACGGATGCAGCCAACGAGCACGGACCACGAGCCCTGAGTGCAGTGCAACATGGTCTCTGAGAACACGAGGACCTGGCCCCGCCCCAGGCGGCCATGGGGCTGCCCAGTGTGAGCCAACCAGGGGAGAGGAGGTGACGTCACCTGTACGGCCAGGAGGTCACCTGTCAGCTCTATGCTCACCTGAGTGGGCACCCTTCTTGCTCTCCATGGGATACTTAGACTATATAAATGTTACACAAAAAATACAGAGATTCCTATACTCCCCGCTCCACTCCCCACACCCCCACACCCTCCCACATAAACATCCTTCATTACTGTGGCACATTCATTGCAATTGATAAGCGCATCCTGGGGCTTTGCCACTGAACATGGACCATAGTTCACATTGTGGACCACACTCTCTCCCACACAGTTCTGCATGTTATGTGATGATATAAAATGGCCCATACTTGTTGTTGCAATGTCACTCAGGACAATTCCCAAGTCCCCCAAAAGCCCCCATATTGCACCTGTTTTTCCCTCTTCTCTGTTCCCAGAGCCTCCAGTGGCCACTGGCTCCACCTCAATGCTGTAATTTCTTCCATTGCTAGAATCACAATATGTCTACAGTAGAATACCAGTAAGTCCACTCTAATCCATAGTTCATCCCCCAGTCCTGAGGATTCTGGGATGGTGATGCCCACTCCACCTCTAATTGAGAGGGGGCTTTGATCCCATATGGCCGATGGATGGGACTGTCTTGCTTGCAGTTGTAGGCTCTCTCGTTTCCTTGGTATGATGGTTGACAATCCTCACCTCCTTGTTAGTTGTTCTGGGTGAGTCCAATGAACTGGAGAGCAGGTGCTGCAACTCCACTGAGGCTCAGGGCCCAGCTGGCACATGGTCAACCCAAAGATTCCAGTCTCTGGATGTACACCTACCAACTCCAGCACCAAGTATAGGTTTAAATAGAAGGGACAGATGAGCCATGTGTCGGGAAGCCATAACTAAGTCCAACTCACATACAAAACTTTGTTTTCCTCAATCTGGCAAGATACAATTTAAAATGTATCATTTCTTTTTAGTCAAAAGGTGGTTTTTCCCTGTTTACATCACATAACAAGGGCACAATTATTCTTAAAAAAAAAAAATTTAAATAACTGGATTAACAATTTCCAATTCAAGTGCAACATTTCTGAAAGGTCCAAAGAAATGCAACATTACTCCCTGCCTTCGCGAGGCTTGCAATCTAATAAGTGCTAAAATACTTTTTAGAAAAAGAAGAGAAAGAGATCCACAATGAAAGCCTATTGAATCCTCTGATTCAAAAAGTATTTATTGAGGCTCTGCCACGTGCCTGGCCATATGCCAAGAGAGGAAAAAGAAGGCAGGGTCTGATTATTTTCCATACTCTATGGCTAAGGATACGGAGTGGAAGGGAAAGAGAGATGCCAGATAGCACAGGGTGGGCTTTGCAGGGAAGATGTCCGAGATATCACCAGTGGCCCAGGAAAATGTCAAGCTGCGTTTAGTATTTGCAACAAAGAGAAACAGCTCTGCTGACTGCAAGGCTACTTTGTTTCCTGGCAATGGGATGTGCGGACTGGTTGAATTTCATCTTGAAAAAGTTGTCAGTACCTGTTTGGTGTGGCAGACACCGAAGAAAAGATAATCCAGGAGAAGTTATGTCTTTGCTGAAAGGTCCATAAACTCCTCGAGACTTTACCCGTGCAAACCCACGTGACGCCAAAACATTTGAAAACGCTCCATTAATCCCAGCCAGATAAGCTTGGTGTTAATTGTTTCCTGCTGTTTTCTGTTCTTCCTTTCATTAATTGAGATTTTTCAATAAACTATCCAAATGCACAAAATGGAATGTCGGAGCCCCAAATCTCAGACTCTTAATTGGGCAAAAATAAAAACCAGCATTCCAGTCTGTAATTACAGAACTGTGTTTCATTTCATTTCATTATTACATCGTGAGTGGGTTTCTTACATGAAACCACATACTTGAAAAGTTAAAGACAAGCATAAATAAAAAATGTGGTTCAGGTTAGAGAGTATATAGAGGCAATTCTGGCCCCCCTCAGTGCTCATTTGCTCAAAATTATAACAAAATCTAGCACAAAGGACTTCAATGCCAGCACCCTTTTACAGTTTCAATGGACAACCACATAAATGGCTCCAGGTATGAAAAATAAGTAAATAAAACTGAAATCCAAATCTATTAAGTCAACCACACTTTATAAGGGGGCAATTATGGCCAGTTTTGGCTGGTATTTTTATAATGCATTAAAAAAAGATGGAATTCCTAGAACTCAAGCATTTGAAAAGCTTCTCTCTCTCCCTTTCCAGCAACGCCCCTTCCCCTTTTACCTTACATTTCAGAAGCAGAATCTCAGAATGGACAGGGAATTGCAACTCTCCCAACTTAGCATCAATCCTTTTTTCTTAAATTGAGGTGAAATGCATATAACATCAAATTACCATTTTAAAGTGGCATTTACACCGTTCAACTTGTGGAGCAACCACCTCCTCTAGCTAGTTTCAACCCATTTCCATCACCCTCCAAGGAGAACCTCCACCCTTTAGCTGTCATTCTCCATTCCCTCCCTCTCCCCAATCTCTAGGCAACCACTAATCTGCTTCCTGTCTCTATGGATTTGTCTGTTCTGGGTGTTTCCCATCAATGGAATCAACCGGCTGGCTCTCCCTCCTCTTTCTGGCTGTTCCACTCCACCAATTGCTGCTGGCAAGCCCCTTCCTCAAATGCTATTTCATGGCAGCAGAATCTCTGTGACAACTCCAGCACCTCCACAAAATGTTCGCAATGTCCGCCTGCCTAGGGTGCCTGAGGCAGACTGGTTTGGGGAAATGGAAGACGAACCTAAGACCTGGCAGGAAAACATGGCCATGAAACATGTGGCCGTGGAAGCCCACCTGGAAACCCCTGAGGGAAAGCACCCACCAAGGAGACTGCTGGAAGGATCCCATGAGAGCTCTATTTGGAACGAGATCTCATTTGGGGTCAAAGGGAAACCCCAAATACCCTCAAGGGGCCTCATCATTGGGCCCCCTGGGATACTGACGGGTGGCGCAACCGATCAGAACAGCAAACAGCTGGGACCCCTCCCCTTAGCATTAGCAAGCAGAAGAATAATTAATAGCTTAAAAGATGAGCACACAAGCCGAATCTCGCTCTCTCTGCCTGGAGGAGCCCACACCAAATCTCTGTGTGTATTTCCATCCTTCTCTCCCATTTCTCAGCAAGCTCTGTTCTTTTCCCCCATTTCCCAGTAAATTCTTTCTACTGTCCTTACTAAGCCGGCATGTTCCTAAATTCTTTTATGAGACATAGGCAAGAACCTAGAGGAATCCGTCACTTCCCCAGCTTCATGTCCACTCCTGCCCCCTTTATTGCTGATTCCTGCTAAAGACCCTCGTTTGCCATCTTCTTGCACGCCGCCCAGGCGTGAGCCCTTTCTAGGCAGGTTCTCTGCTGTGCGCGATCGGTATAATCATTTGTTCATGAAAGAGGCGTTCACCTGTCATTTCATCCTCTCCTTTCCAACCTGTATGCTTGTTTTCCCTCTGACCTGGGTGCAAAAAAAAAACATACTCAAGGCTTTATGTCACAGACAACAGGGGAGACACAGATTTATCACCAAGATGGGCACTTTGGGGGGTAAAAGTGGTGATGGCTGGGAAGGGCCCTGGAAGGTCCAGCATCTTCTGAGCCTTAGGGTCTCCCCTTGGGGAAGGGTCTTTTACCTCCTAAGCTCCCAGCTGGTGCACTTTGGAGGCACCCTGTTCTCTTGGCTTCTCCATTTCAGATCCTGCAGGCTAGCTGACGATATACACAGCCTTTAAACCTCATTCTCCCAGGAGATTTTTTTTTTTTTTAAAGATTTATTTATTTTATTTTATTTATCCCCCCCCCTTGCTGCTTGTGCTGCTGTGTCCATTCACTGCGTGTCTTCTCTGTGTCTGCTTATCTCCCCCTTGCTGTGAGGTCTTGCCGCATCAGCCCACGGCGCCACTCGAGCCGGCCTGCCCTCACAAGGAGGCGCCGGGAAGCGAACCCGGGGCCTCTCATATGGTAAACGGGTGCTCTATCCACTGCGCCACACCCGCTTCCCCAGGAGATGTTTTTGGACTCATGCATTGTGCTTTTCTCATAGTTTAAGTTAAAGAAATGTGCATGCGTTTGTGTGTGTGCATTTGAGTGTGTTTGGGACATGACTGTGAGTTGTGGGGGAAATGAAAGTATTCATAAGACATATTTGACAATCATCCCAGAAAAGGGTAAAACACACCAAATATTGATAAAAATGAATGATTCCCCACATGAACTTCAAGATCAGGTGGACACACAGGAGAGAAGAAATTCTAAACAAGCAGGAACATATCACCCTTAGAACTAAATGGTATGGAAATGGCTGGGCAATTGGTGTTAGATTATGATGCATCACTAATCCATTGATTACAGGGTCTTCAAAGATATAGTTAGGCTCGGAGAGGAGTGTTCCCATTACCCAGGACAATAGACCAATTACAGTGAACAATTGGAGCAGATGAAAGTATAAATTTGTTAAATGTTTAAATGTACTCATAAGAATGCTAGAGTTTCAAAATAAACAATGTGAAAAGACTGTGTTTAAAAAATAAGTATTGGGAGCAGATGTGGCTCAAGCAGTTGAGTGCCTGCCTCCCAAACAGGAGGTCCCAGGTTTGGTTCCCAGTGCCTCCTAAAGAAGACAAACAAACAATGAGCAGACAACAAGCAGACATCGAGCAAAAACAATAAGCAGACAATGAGCAAAAACAGTGAGCAGACAATGAGTAAATCAACAAGCAAAAAATGAGCAAACAGACAAGGGGAGCATCTCAGAGGGGAGATGCATCAACTTGGGTAAATATGTGAGAATTCTGCATTCCTCTTTCCCACCTCCCCTCATCTTGAAAGAAACCATCACTCTTTATTATTTCTGTGTGCATCTTTGTGAAATGGAATTCTAGCAACGAAAGTCTGAATTTCCAACACACATAAAGTGAAGAGCATAATGCAGAAGAAAAAAAAGATCATAAAGCAGCCAAGTATTCTAGAGGAAAAAAATGCAATTTAAAGTCTAGTGTAAATTACACCAGAGAGTGTTTAGAACAGCAAATTCGGGTTCGAGCAATAATAGGGACCACTGGAAGAGATTGCGTGGTTTAAATGATCATAAACACATGTTCTGGGAACAGAAGGAAGTTAAAGAAAATGGGGCTGGGGGGTGCAATGGCAGCAATTGAAAGTATTGTTTGAGACAAAGCAATGTTGGAGGGTTATATTAGAAGATACTTTGGAGCTTAAAAGGATTTCTGAGAAGCTGCTTGAGTGGGTAGCTTGGTAGATTGATGACTGAAGAAAGAAACCATGCTCCAGAAATTGGAAAGAAAAGAAGCATTTGCTTAGAAAAGAATGCATAAGAGATTTCAGAGTTGCAGCCGCATATGAAAAAGTAATTTATGGGCTATATAATAAAGCATAAAGCTCGTATCTCTTTTTCTACTGAAGGGAAATGCCATAGGATTTTGAGAGTGCCTCATTGTGCCTTGTGCTAGAAGAAACAAATGCACAAGGTATGCTGTTTTTAGGAGGAGGTTACAAGCATTTAAGTATTAAAATTGGCCAGACAGAGCTTATATCTGCATGCATGAGCCTCACTCAAGGCAAGGCAAGGCTGCAAAGTACAAAATCCAGATGCCAAATGCCAGGCAGATGGTGCTAAAAGGAACTTGCACGGCACAACCCAAAGCCCTGTCCCATGGACAGAGGCTGACCCCGTTTGACAAGGAGGAATCCTTTCCCAATGGTCATGGGTGCATTGTCATGTCAGCACAAATGGCTGGAAAGAATTGGGAGAGGTCTATTTTTTATTGCCAATGTCCTTTGGAGCATTTGCCCCAGTGATGCAGGTAGAAAAATCTGGCAATCCATTGGGGTAGAGGACAGATAACAGGTAACAAAGGGCTCCTCAACAGGGTAGGGGAAACCCACATGCAACTCCAGAGTTGTTTCCTCTGCTTCACTCAGCCAGTGTGAGAGAGAACAGAGAATTGGCAAGACATGGCTATGGGAGATGAAAAAGAGAAAGAAGAACAAGGAAGACAGAGCTTATATGTCAAGGGAGGCTGATGGGAGAATTTTTCAGTGGTGAGTTAGACTGTATGTGTTAAATTGTTTCCTTCTTTTGTGGGAGTTAAAAAGGAAAGATCATATAATGATCTTTCTTCAAGACATTCTTTTTTTTTTTTTCTCTTAACTTTATTTGTACATTTAATAATCGAAAATATAAACAATTAAAAACTAAAAAGTAAACACAGATGAATAAATATATACAAATACAAAAGGACAAATACTGTATGAATGCGTTACTATGAACTAAATATATTGTGTAACATATTGTTTGATCCACAAAAAAAAAAAAAAAAAAAAAAATTATATGTATCCATTACATTTAATGGAGAAATGTATATCTTCAAGACATTCTGATATCTGGGTGGTATTTTTGTCATGATTAATTCATTTAATACCTAACTAGATGGCACCTCTGCCATGGCAAGCTCTGTGCTTTCTGAGCTTAAGGTGATGACTGGGGCAGACATGTTTGTATCAGTAAGAATATTTGCAGCTGCAGGTAAAACCTGGCTGATAGTGGGTTAAAACTAAGAATGTGCATTATTTACTTGATGAGGCATCTGGAGGTTTGGTATCAGGGACTCTGATCCTTTTGGTTCCTTCACTCTCGCATCCTCCAGCATTGGCAACGACACCCCTCATAGTCACAAAATGGCTGCTGTAGCTCTGGACATCTTGTCCTCAAGACTGTATTCCTAGAAGGAAGGAATATACTAAGGAGTTCCTTCCCAATACTTCCCACATACTTGCTCAAATCTCAAACTCAACCACTAGCAAAGGGAACTAGATTGAACTCCCTGGTTTATCCCCTGCATTAGGATAGGGTCAACTTGACCAGATCAGGGCCTTATTAAATGGGGAGTAAATGGCTGCTGTGAAGGAAAAATAACACAAGATCCTCTGATTTCAAGAAGCTTTCTGGAGGGAAGGGAGAATGGGTACGGAGTTTCCTTTTATGGTGATGACAATGTCTCAGAATGAGATAGAGAGGATGGATGCACAACTTAGTGAATGTACCAAACACCACTGAATCATTTGTTTTTAGATGGTTAGTTTTATGCTCGGTGACTTTTAACCCAATTAAAGTAAAGAAGTGTTCCATTTATAGGATGAAGACAATGGACTAAAACTCACAGACATGTATTCATACATACACAGAGGTATACATGATCACAAGCACACATCATACATATCATATGATGCACGTTCACAGGACATACATGCATGCATACTTACACATGGACATACACTCACCAATTGCTATGGCTTCCAAGCAGGAAAGAAACTAGTGACATTTCAGCTTGGACTTGAAGGTCGGGGGGAGACCATTTACCAGGCAAAGAAAGATAGCAGGAGAAAGGACCCTGCTGGGGAGGGGGCTTGGTGTATGCAGGGTAAAAAAGATCAGAAACCAGAGCTGCGAAAGAGAGGGGCAGAAAGGCTGCAGTGCGTGTGCCTCTCAACAACTCATTTCAGGGTTCTGAGTCTCGGTTTCTTCTTTTACAAAATCCATGTGTTAATGACATTCTTGCAGCTTTGAGAGCCAAAAGAAAGAGTGAGGCATACGACAATGATTTGTAACTAATGATTTCTTGCTCAAGTAGCTGAACGCCCGCCTCCCACATGGGAGGTCCTGAGTTCAGTTCCTGGTGCCTCCTAAAGAAGACAAACAATGAGCAGATAATGAGCAGACGTTGGGCAAAAACAATGAGCAGACAAGGAGCAAAAACAAATGAGAAGGGAGCAGATGTGGCTGGAGCAGTTGGGCGACTGCCTCCCACATCGGAGATCCTGAGTTCAGTTCTCAGTGCCTCCTAAAGAAAAAACAAGCAGAAAATGAGCAGACAAAGGGCAAAAACCAATGAGCAGACAACAAAAAAAAATAACAAGTAGACAACAAGTGCAAACAAAGAGCAAAAACAGCAAGCAAACAGACAAGGGAGCCATCTCAGGGGGTGGAAAAGAAAAGAAATATCCAAACGTAAGTTGTTAATATTGCAATTTTTGAGTAGTTACAGTAACCGCTTGTGGTTATTTAAATTAATTGAAATTGAATTAACTTTTTACATTTGGTTACATTAATTTTTAATTTAAATTTAAATTCTAGCCACATTTCGAAAGTTCAAAAGCCACCTATGAATAAGGTTACTCTACTGATCAATGTATGTTTAAAAGATCATCATCATAGAAAATTCTGCTGGAGAGTGCTGGCTCATGGAACATTGACTAAGTTAATTCTATAATGAGGTGACATTGAAGAGCAGCACGCTAATGGGAAAAGTGTCATTAAGAGGACTCTGTGTTCTCAAGACCAAATACACATGGTAAGCAACCCACGGCAGAATCGCACATGGTAGAAGGACGGCAGATCCAAAGCGCCTCTTGGTTAGAGAGTGCAACTGGGCAGGCACAGTGAGTGAGGAGTGGGGGGAATCCACAGGGATGGATATCTGGGGAATACTGAACCTGTCGGTAAGTGCTTTCTGAAAACCTCAAAATAGATCCCCCTACACGGAAAAAGACAAGAGCTCTTCACGTGTCTCCAATGAAGAGTGGGGAGATTGGCCAAATGTTGCTGATGGATGGAAATTCTTTAATCAGGAGATTTTAAACCATGAAAAAACATAAGATTTATTTTTAAAGAATACAGCCATTTAGCTAACAAAATTGTTGGTAAAATTAGCAAAACAAAACAAAAGTTCAAATTACTAGGTAAACCATGTAAGTGGATAATTCATTGCTTTTTAGCTTCCAGGAGAGATATACTTTACTGGACAGATTTAAAATTTTACTGTATCTTGAAGAGTCAAGGGAATATTTCAGATACAATGTTTTAAGATATTTTAGTGTTAAGACATGTTTTTCTCTGGAAAAGGCAAATCTATAAAGACAGTTAAAAAATCAGTATTTTCCAGTGGTTCAGGGATGGGTTGGTGGGGAGAACAGGTGATGCACAGGGCGTTTTTCAGGGCAGTGAAAATGTAATTGTGGATGTGTGCCATTATGCACTTTTCCAAACCTTTACAAATGTTCAACACAAAGAGAGAAACCACATGTAAATTATAAACTTCAGTTAATTATACTATACCAAAATTTGTTCTTCAGTTGTAAGAAACACACCACACTAACGCAAGGTGTTAATAATAGGGGAAATTTTGTATGAGGAGTAGAAGAGGGGACAAATGGAAATTGTACTTTCTGAACAATTTTTCTGAAAACCTAAAACTGTTCTAAAAATAAAATGTAAATTAAAAACTCATTTTATATGAGAAGTACTTGACTCTTCGGCCTCTCACTTAATATCTCATTAAAACTTTAAGATTGGCAAAAAGTTAGGAGAGAGTATCTCCTGAAGAGTGATATTCTGGAGAACGGTAATGAAAGTGATTAACTCTTTACATTATTAATTTAAATACAAATGTCAGAATATTTAGAACAACCACAAAACAGAGCAGAAAGAGGGGAAATTCCTTTCAAACTATTAAAGGTGGGAGAGTCAATCAAACCTAATGATGGACAGACATGAGAAAGAGCACAGAATATGATTGCAGGAAAAAAAATCAAAGTATATCCATGTAAATGGACTAAACCCTCCATCTAAGATAGGATAAAAAACATAATAGCAGCAATGCAAGTAGATGCTGTTCACAAGAAACCCAATCAAAACATAAAAACAGAGAGAAGCTGAAAATCAGAGGATAGGAAAATGATTGCCCAACTAATATCAACCAGAAAAATCTGGGATAGTTGTATTAATACGAAGCAAAATGGATTTTAAAGAAAAGATGGATTACCACAGATAAAGAAAGTCACAGTTTTTAAAGTTTCAATTAATGGGGAAGATGTAACAATTATATACATTTAATAGCATAGTCTCAAAATACATAAAGCTCCAACCAACAGAATGACAAGGAAAAATCATAAATCTTTCATCATGGCAAGATATTTTTACACACCTCACTTTGATAGTTTAAGCAGAAGAAAAATTAGTCTCATGCACAAGATGTAAACAGTTTCTCAGAGTTTTCTGGGGGCCTGAAGATGTCTAACATGACCATTGGTCCCTCCCAACCCCCATTTGGGAGGAAGGGGCTTGCCTGCAGACAAACTGGGACAGATGCCCAGCTGCTGGCTCTTGGCCCATCTTCTCCAGGAAGGGAAGGAGAAGGTGCAGGATGTGGTGGGCTGCTGGGGAGAATGTCCTTGGAGATGAGGGGGGAGAGGGTAGGTGATCAAGTGCTGGCTCGAGTGGGACTCCCAGTGGCACAGCTAAGCCACAGTTTGCAAAGAGGGGCTGCATACCCATTCAGGTGGGCTTTCTGTGTACTTCCCCTAGTCAAAAGTGTCCCCAGTAGCTGTGACACCCAGAGGGGGCCATTTCTCATGCCCTTCATCTATCTTTCTGATTTCAGTGACAATCATGTATAATGAATAACACCCATTTGTTTCTTGATTTTTCCTCAGATATCCTGATGCTCCCCCTTTACAAAGTGGTCTCTGGGTCCTATGCATCATTGACTGACCCCTAAATCCAGAGCACACACTCAGAGAAACCATGGATGGTGTTGTGGGCTGAAGTGGAAGGCGAACCCACATCCTGAATACATGTTGTTGTGGGAAACACATCCCAAATACATGTCACTGTGGGAAACACATCCCAAACACATGTCACTGTGGGAAACACATCCCAAACACATGTCACTGTGGGAAACACATCACAAACACATGTCGCTGTGGGAAACACATCCCAAACACATGTCACTGTGGGAAACACATCCCAAACACATGTCACTGTGGGAAACACATCACAAACACATGTCGCTGTGGGAAACACATCCCAAATACATGTCACTGTGGGAAACACATCACAAACACATGTTGCTATGGGAAACACCTTCACTGCCCTGCTGGGGTGGACAGGTGATATCACCAACTTGCCACCAGGGGCAGTTGGCCAAGCTTCTAGGGGCCAACTCATTGGAGTGTCAGAACCATTTCCAGGTCCCTAACCACAGTGCTAAATCCTACCATTTATATGGACAAACTCCCCTTGTCTGCATTTATAGTCTGCCCCCCATAATCCAGTATGTGCTGGTTGCATCCCGCCAACATCAGGCTTGATCTTTGTAGGAGTGTTTTGAGGCTGCAACAAAGTACCATAAACTGGGTGGCTTAAAACAATAGGAATGTATTGCCTCCCAATTGCGGGCACCAGAAGTCTGACATGAAGGTGTTGGCAGATCCGTGCTCCCTCTGAGACCTGTAGGGAGGGTCCTTTCTTGCTCCTTTCTAGCTTCTGGTGGATCCTGGCACTTCTTACCTTCTTTGGCTTGTGGCTGCAGCACTCCAGACTTTGCTTCATCTTCACTTGCCTGGATTCCCTGGGTATCTGACTTTTCTTCTTCTTCTGACTCAAAGACACAAGTCCTTGGATTTAGGGCCACCCTAATCCAGAATGTCCTCATCTTAAGTAATTGCATCTGCAATGACCCTATTTCCAAATAGTGCCACAGTCACAGGCAGTGGGGTTTGAGGGCATGGGTGTATCTATTTGGGGGGACACAGCTCAACCCATTACATTCTCTTTTCACCCTAAGCAGGCCAGTCAAGTGGAGACTGGACCTGAATTGCTAGTCCAGAGGACAAGAGGGGAGTTGGAAGTAGACCCTGAGGGGGACACAGATGCACAATGGAGGTGCATTGTCTTGAGATGGGGGCACTAAGACTTCCAAGGGAAAGGCTCTCGAGGACTCGGACCCCATCCTAAGTCTCAGTGTCCTGTTGCTTCCCAACTGGGCCTTGACCTTGGCCTGACCTTGGTTGGTCTGCTGGGGCTGAGCATTCCACGGCATCTGGCTCTGAGTCTAATTTTATCCTAGTTGTGATGCCCCTCTTCCATCGTAGCCTACTGCAGGAGTAAGCACCTGCTTATATCCAGTGGTTTGCCTTCCATGTCCTTCTTCAACAATGCGTAGAGAGCATCCAACAGAAGCTAATATTTAGCTAATATTTAGGACCCCCCAATGCTGAACAGGCCAATGGATCCCCTCCACTGGCTCACAGCCAGTGAAAGTATTAACAACTGCATTCTAGATCTTTCCAGAATCTGTCAATGCTCCACCTACCTCCAGCACTGGTTCTGACTGCCATCCATCTGTGGTGATCCAACTGCTCAGTCCCACTTTATCATCACAGTCCACCTGCCCCTCCCAACCCGCTTGAGGTGAGTCTGGTTCCCTAGGGGACAGACTACAAGACAGGAGTCTGTGCTTGTGCAGAGAGCTCTCAGGAACGGAACTGGTGGTGTAACAAAGGCATCAGGATGGGGCAGGGAGGGAAGTTGAGCTCAGATGCCCTCACTCAAATGGTTCCAAGGAGTGTAGGACTCACCCTGGGATGTCCCCCTTACCCAGGGGTAGACAAGGCAGGGAGATGTCATGGGCTGTGGCTATCCTGGGAGACTCAGGGCAGGCACCAAGCCATCTCCCTTTGGTCAAAGGCAACCACTGGGGAAGGACTGAGCTGTAAGCATCAGGGGGCAGCACCCCAACATCTGTGATTCACAAGCAGGTAAATCTAAGTGACCCCCCATTTGCAGTCCCATATGCCACACCCACTGTGTAGACACTGAGGCCGACTGTGAAGTGGGTCTTGGACCGATAGATAGTCCCCTGATTTTTCTTGGTTTTGGTGTCCTTTTAGTCATCATCTCTCTCAAATCATGCTACTTAAGGCAATCTTGTCACTCTGAGTTCTGCTCCTCTCCTGGTCAACTTTTGGGGTCTCTTAGGGATTGAATTGTCTCCCCGCAAAAGATATGTTGAAGTTCCAACCCCCAGCACCTTAGAATGTGCCTTTATTTGGGAATTGGGTCTTTGCAGATAGAATCAGGCAACTTAAAATGAGGTTGTAATGGAGTAGGGTGGACCCTTCATCCAATAGGTCTGGAGATCTTACAAGAAGAGGAAATTTGGACACAGACAAATGGACAGAGGGACCATGCAACTACTGAGGCAGGGAACACCTTGCACTGCTGGCCACTTTCAGAAGCCAGGAGAGCATCATGGATCAGATTATCCCCTAGAGGGAGCTGAGGAAATGGCCCTGCTCTGCCGGTCTGCTGGTCTACCTTCCCATTGCTCAAGGCTCTTGAGAGACCAGAAAGGCATTGCTGGATTTCACGAGTCCGTAGGCTCTATCCCGACAATGGAAATCCAGCTTTGCTCTTTGTCAAGCAGGTTCCACACGGCAAGCTTCAGGTTTGCCTGCTCCCTCAGCCAAAAACGAGATGGCCGAGAGGACGCAGAGCAGTTCCAAGGCTGTAGAAGATCTAATGTGCTTGGCAAGCTAACCCGGCTGCTGGATTTAATTTTATTATTATTATTATTATTAACTAAAGTCCACAATTTATTTAATATCCTTAGCTTTTACTTAATGTCATTTTTCTGTTCCAGGGTCCCTTTTTAATGTTGTCTTTTTTTTTTTTTTTTTTTTTTTTTTTTTTTTAGGTACCGGGGCTGGGGATTGAACCTGGAATTTCGTATGTGGGAAGCCAGTGCTCAACCACTGAGCTACATCTGCTCCCCTTAATAGTGTTTTTATAAGACATCCATCCCTCCAGTCTGCCTTGCTAGAATTGTTACCAACTGCAGAAACCCCTTGGAAGCACAGCAGAGGGCTTTAACGTTTGATTCTTCTTTGAAAACCTGCACATATGGTTCCTCCAAGCTGATGCCTCCATGACTTCACACCTGCCCTGCCTTTTTTCCAATGTTCTTGCCCAGTAGCCGAGGGCCTCCCTGCAGTGATCTGGGGGCCAGATGCCTCATGGTTGGCATTTCAGTGTCAGGAGTCATGCCAGAAAAAGAAACTGGCGAGGGATTGAGGGGTTGGGGTCTGTTGAGGATAGAATCATGTTCCCCCAAAAAACAGGTGTAAGTCTTAACCCACTTTCCTGTGGGTGCAATCGCGTTTGCAAATAGGACCTTTGACGATCGTATATTTAGATCAGGACTTGTTTGTGGATAGGATCTGAAGATCCTATTGAGACGAGGCCAGTTGACTCAGGGAGTCTGAGCCCATGTGCCTAGAGGGTTATAAGCAGAGGGGATTGGACAGGGAAGGAGAAGCCAGAAGTCAGCAGGAAGCAGAAGAAAAGACATGAGGAGAAGGGCTGCCATGTGCGGTGGATTCCGGGAATGCTGCAGGCTCGGGGAGAAGGCAAGCCTGCCGAGACGTGATGCAGACTTCAGCCTCCAGCCGTGAGACGTGAACCCCAGTTGCCGAAGCTTGTTGGTGTGTGGTGTTTTGTTATAGCAGCCTGCACAAACAGACAGTCTCCTTTGGTGCCTTTTCCCACCACTCATGGTTGCTTTTGTCCATGGTTCTGGCTTCAAGTTCTCTCCAGCCTCCACTCCACAGCCAAATGCATTTTTCTTCCCTCCCCTGAGATGGCTCCCTTGTCTGTCTGCTCATTGTTTCTGCTCACTGTTTTTGCGCTCGCTGTCTGCTCACTGTATCTGCTTGTTGTGTCTGGTCATCTTCTTTACAAGGCACCAGAAACTGAACCCGGGACCTCCCATGTGGGAGGCAGACACCCAACTGCTTAAGCCACATCCACTCCCTGCTCAATGTGTCAGTTTGTTGCACCTGCTCATTGCATCTGCTTGTTGTGTCTGCTCATTGCATCAGCTCATCTTCTTTAGGAGGCACCAGGAACCGAATCCAGGTCCTTCCATGAGGGAGGCAGGTGCCCAACTGCTTGAGCCACATCTGCTCCAAGACATTTGCATTCCTATTGCTTTAGAAACATTTGTCCACATCCCACTTTTTAGCATGCCACACTTTTTCTTCACGTGAAAGGAGTGATTATCAACTTACCTTTCATTTATAGAGAAGAGGAGAGAAAGGAAGCTTTTTAGACACTTCTGTGGCAATGCTTTCAAACAGAAATGAGATGCCTTTTTCCTATGTAGTTTTTTGATAATGTTTATGAATTCCAAAAATAGATATTGGATTATGTTTGTAAACTGGTCTGTCCTACCGGGCATATTAGATTAAATTGGATTCAAAGGTTTCACTTTTACTTGATTAAATAATGATTAAGGCTTTGGTTGAGCCACATCAGTAGGACATTGAGTCCCTGCCCCCTTGGTGGGTGGGGACTCATGGAGAAACTGTACCGCAGAGAAGGGAGGTTGTAGTTTTGATCCTGGAGCCCGGGAAGTAAACACACAAAGAAGCAGATACGTGAGGAAGGAGAGAAAGCTCCATTAGACGTGCAGAGGCCCCAGGAAGAGAGAAGAGCCATTCACCTGATAGTCTACAGCTGGCCTTGTGGAGAGAGCAGAGCAGCTGAGCCCAGAGAGAAACGAGCCCCCGGAAGAGAGGGACCCAGGAAGCCTGAACCCTTGCAGATGTCGGCCGCCATCTTGCTCCAACATGTGGCAACAGACTTTGGTGAGGGAAGTAACTTGTGCTTTATGGCCTGGTAACTGTAAGCTCCCACCCCAAATAAATACCCTTTATAAAAGCCAACAGATTTCTGGTATTTTGCATCAGCACCCCTTTGGCTGACTAATACACCTATCTGAAGGGAACACTATCATCAGCCCTGAATCTAACAGACATGCCTCCTGAATATTTGGGCTGCATAAATTTATGCAGGTATAACATTTGAAAACTTTGTGGCCCCTCACTCAGCTGAGGCCACTCAGATGCAATGACAAGTTTCAGCACGTGGTAACGTCTCTTTGCTGAGTCACTAACTGGGGATGCCTGAGGTGTCTTCCTCCCAGGTGTGCACCACGGGCCTGACCGTGGAGCTGGAAGGATGGCTAAGGAGTGAGGGGGGCCGCTGGGCCCATAGCTTTCTTTAAGGCTGAAATGTTGGAAAACTTTCCCAGCGTCAGAGCTGTGCACCATGGGCCACCTGCTGAAATGTCCACTGTGGAGACGCATCCTTTCTCTTGTACCTGTGCTTCCTTGGCAAAAACCCCACGATGCTTCCTTGGAACTTGGACCTTTTCTTTGTGCATCACCAAAATGCTTCGGGACATCTGAGCTCTCAGGAAGGGCCTTAGGGAACCTTCCTCAGGTGCTTCGTGGAGGAAGAGAACATTCCTCTCGGCTCCCAGGGACTGGGCAAGGCATGGAATTGCCTCCACTGTTGAGCTGCTGGAATTTCAAGGATGTTTATCCTTAAACTTTTAAACAGTGGTTGAGATACGTTTGACACAAACAAGGAGAAGGGAGACGAAGATGCTTCCAGGTTCTGCATGTAGGCTCCTAGTTTATATTATGTTTGAAAGCAGGAGGGTGCATCCAGCTGCTGATGGGCAGCTTCCATGGCAACCAAGCCACAATGGGCAGGGATGTCAGCTCCAAAACCGAGGGGAGCATGACGTGGAAAAGCCCCCCAATCCCCCAGCTTGTTCATCTATGCCTCTCACTTAAGGCTTTTTCCCAAGATTGAATCCCCTATGGTTTCCTTTTAAGTGGAAGAATCCAGCGCCCTGAGCTCTGACTTCTGGGATTCCCGCACATGTCCACATTGGAAGGATGCACTTGGAAATCAAACGTTCATCCGGAGTCCTTTAATTGCCCCCAGCCGCCCTGAAGGTGCCACGCAAAATTTCCCTACTCAGCTGCACTCTCACAGACCCTCATCCATGGGACTCGGCGAGATCAGCGACATGGACTGTGTCCCCCAAAGACATGGTCACATCCTAACCCCATCCCCTGGGTGTGGTCTTACCTGGACATAGGGTCTCTGAAGACGGGATTACCTAAGATGAGGCCAAACTGGACTAGGTGGGGCATAAACCAGTGACCAGTGTCTTTATATGAAGAGGGGAAGTTGGAGTGATGCATCTACAAGCCAAGGAATGGCAGGGATGGCGACCACCACCAGAATCTGGGGGAAGTGATTAACAACCTTATTTCCCTTTGAATCTTCGTTTCCCTTTGCCATGTAAAGGAATTGTGATGGTTCGTGCATCAGCTTGGCTCAGGCATGGTGCACAGCTGTCTGGTCAAGCAAGCACTGGCCCAATGGCTACTATCAGGGAGTTTTATGGATCTAAATCATGAGTCAGTTGATTGCATCTACAGCTGATTGCATCTACAGTCAACTGAAGAGGCTGCTTTCGGCAATGAGAGAAGATTTATCCAATCAGTTGGAGGCCTTAAAAGGAGAGCTGATGATTTCAGCAGCCAGAAGAGATAATTCCCATCTCTTCTTCAGACAGACAGTTTCTCCTGGGAATTCATTGAAAACCTTCATTGGAGTTCCCAACTGCATCTTGCCCTATGGAATTCAGACTTGCCATCCCCATGGTCACATGAGCCATAATCTCATAATATTTACATACCTGCATATATATATATAGATATATATCCTGTTGGTCCTATTTCCTTGGAGAGCTCCAATACAGTAACATCTACAGGTTCTGAGGATTAGGAAGGGGACATTTGTGGGGAGCCTACCACACCCTAATGCAAAAGATCTTAGTTTGCCAGAGCTTCTATCACAAATACCAGAGATTAGTTATGGCTTAATAACAGGAATTTGTGGTTCAGTTTCGGAGGCTGGAAGCCCAAAATTGGGGTTTCAAAAGGCCATGCTTTCTCCCTAAAGTTCGTAGCTTCCTTGAGCTCGCCTGCTTCTACCCTTGACCACTTGTACCTCTGCCTGCATCACAGGGCATCTCTCTCTCCACGGTTCCACTGACCCCTGGCTTCGCCCTGTGGCCTTCTCTGACTCCAACCTCTGGTTTCTTCTCTCTATGAGGACTCCAGTCATATATATAAAAACTCACCCTGATTCACCTGGGCTACACCTTAACTAAAAATAGCTCCTTCAGAAGGTCCTATTTACAAAGGTTTCCCACCCTCAGGAATGGATTAAGACTAAGAGCTTATCTTTTCTTGGGGCACAGCATTCAATCTACCACCTGATGGTCAATGAACAATGGCCCATGGTCCATATCTGGCCCCCTGCATGTTCTTATAAATAAAGTTTTATTGGCACACAGACATGCTCACTCGTTTATACATTGTGTCAGCTTTTGTGCTTCAATGGCAGAATTGAGTAGTTGCGACAGAGACTGAATGGCCTACAAAGCCTAAAATATTTATTTTGTGGCCCTTTATGAAAAAGTGTGCTGATCCTCACTCTAATAGACCCACTCAAGGCCCTGTACAGACACGTACCTCCATACTGGTAGCACCTTAGAACTCTGCCAATACAGACGTACTTAGGGTAAATTCAGTAAATATGGGATTCGTGGACATTTCCGAGCCCCTGTAAATTTCTCATCAGGAGGTGGGGTCGATGTGAGATACCCACTACCTGTTTCTTGCTTTCTTTTTTCTCCCAATAGTTCACTTTCTGCCTTTCTGGACTTCCCTCTTCTTCTGTTGAAACATCGAGGAGTTGACATACTTTTCTTACAGTGTGAGATGCTGCAGTTCCTTCTCACAGCAGCAGGCTGCCCTCCTTCCATTTGCACATGTGTGACTTGCTTTAGCCAGTGAGATATTAGTGACGTGATGCAAACAGAGGCTTGGTGCCTGCTTACGTGAATGGGCCAGGCTTCTCCATCTTCTGTCATCCTCCCTGCTCTAGTTATCTTCTGATCTGTTAAGAGCAAGAGAGATCAGCCAAACTGCCCAGAATGATCTGCCCACCACGATTTTCTTTTAAGTCACTGAATTGTGGGGGTTGTTTGTTATGCGCCATTTTGTGGCAGTAGATGACTGATACACTCCACTTGAAACTGATTCAATCCACTTAAAAAGGGGGTGAGGCATCCCTTATTGATCAAAACTGAGTATCTGCTGTCCTGTTCATTTGGGGGTCTTGATAAAGAATTAAGATGCATTGGAAAAAAGTAACATTATCCCTATACACTGGGCTCTGGGCTGAGATCCACCTTTGTTACTGCACGTCTGAGTGTCATATATTTAACTTGCAAAAATTATTTTTTATTCTCAATACTTACATAGCAGCATATGTAAAATTTGCAATTCCTTTTCAAAAGTGATAACACCACAATTGCAATAAATATTCTGTATCTGTTTCTTTTTAATACTCACCGTTTATCCTCCCAATTTATCCTCCCTCTTTTCTGTAAACGTGCGTTTGCTCCTGTGGGCAATCGCCTCCTACACATCAGCCTTTCAAAACTGTGTTTTCAGCATTTCTGCGCTTCTAGAAATCTTTATTCCCAGATCGTGTGTCTTCATTTCATTCCTTGTGGCACTTTTATGGAGTCGCCACTGACTTTCTTGTCTCTGTCTCTTGCTGCTTCTTTGTTTCTTGATCTTTGCCCCAAATTTCTCCCCATAGTGCATTCCGAGTGCAGGTTCCTTGAGCTCTTTTCCTGTGAAATGCCGTCAGCATGTGGGCTGGGCCATGACTTAGCTTTTAATAATATACTGTTTAGTATTTTCTTTTTTTCTCTTTCTTTCTTTCCTTTCTCTTTTTATTTCTCTCTCTCTCCTTCCTTCCCTCCCTCCCACCTTCCATCCTTTCTTCCACTCCCTAAACCTTTAAGTACCAACATTGTGCCAGAGAGTGTTTTAAGTGCCAGGGAAATAATGTTAAGCCAAGCAGACGCTGGGCTCACTGTCCCGTGGGGGACAGATCATGGCCAGGCATCATGCCAACTGACACCCACGGTGTTGCAAACCCTTTGGGGTGGAGGCACCCAGGGCTCTGAGCAGGGACCTGCACTCACGAAAGAGGCTGGGGCCCCTCCAAGTCATGGAGACTGAGAGGGGAGAAGCCAAGCAGGGGAGGGGATGGATGGGGGAGAGAGGGGCTCAGGCCAAGGCCATGCAGGGCCTCGAAGGCCAAGCCAAGGATACATGCCCTTCCCTATGGGGCTGGGGAACTCGCCAGCTCACAGCTGGCAGAGAAAAAGCCAGGCCAGGCGTGGGAAGGCTTCGAGGATGGACAGGCTATGGTTTGTGGTTGCTGAGATCTTGCTGGCTGCATCAAGGGGGTCCCTGGCCTCCCTCACTGGAGGACAAATCCCTCCCTGCACGGGACCCCCAGATCCCTGGCCAGGGACTGAAAAATCAGCTCAGATCAGAGAGGAAATCTTAACATTTGTGGGTGGATGGACCCCTTCCTCTTGGCCGCCTGAGCTGAGTCTCTGGAGCCTGCTTTTAGTGTGGGGAAAATTAGATTCAATGACTCACCACCAGACCCCGTATTTAAGGAAAATACTATCAAAGTGTGTTATTGATGTGATTCGGAAAAGGGCTGATTAAGAGGACGGGGGTCTGGTTTCTCACGGGAAGATAACGTCTTGCATCTTAGACGTTATCTAAGATGCAATCTCTTTAAGCCTTGTACTTACAGAGATGGAGCCGACAAGTCTGAAGCTCTCCCGGCATCTCCATCAGCTCTTCAGCATGCAGACGCCTCTCCCCTTTGCTCCGGGGCAGCCTTCACTCTGCCGACATTGCTAGGCTTTGCTCCGTGAATGAAATTTCTACCCTGAAGTTTGCATCCTGCAGAGACTGCCAGGGAGCAGGCGGCTTACGATAGTATCACGGGTTTTTGCCTTGTACCAAGCAGATTGATGACACAGTGGGGGGAAGAAGCTGCTGCTGTGCCCAGCAGGGGCACTTTCACGGTTTTGTCTCCCTTTAAGAGCCCCAAGATAGAGTTGGGGGAACTGAGGGGTGGGTCTGGTGGGCTCTTGTCTCAGCTTCCACAGCTGCTGGCTGAGGAGCCGGGATCTGACGTCAAAGTCTGGAGCTGGCCATTTGCACTCCAGCCTTAAATGTATGAACGGGTCAAGGTGTGGGTTTCGTTTCCCTGCTGTAACAGATAACCACAAGTGTATTGGTTTAAGATAACTTAGATTTACTGTCTTACAGTTCTGGAGACCAGAGGTTGAGAAAGGGATGGTGACAGCAGTAAATGGAGATGGGAGAAGGGTCAGAGGCAGATGCTAGAGCAGCAGGCAAGGCAGGTGGGCTGAGAAGCGAGGCTCAGGATGGGTGAACATCATGGACCTTTCCTAAACTTGTCCAATCAGTACTCACCTCCACAAAACTGGGGGAAAAGTCTCCATGGACTACAGTTAAGGTGTTGGCAGGGCTGGTTTCTTCTGGAGGCTCCAGAATAGATTACATTTTCTTGCCTTTTGCATCTTCCAGAGGTGCCCACTTTCCTGGGCTTGTGGCCCCTCCTCCATCTTCAAATCCAGCGTGGAGCATCTTCTCATCTCTCTGACCTTTTTGCTTCCATCATCCCGTGTCCTTAATGCTTCTTTCATGGTGCTCTCCTGGTTAAACCCGATAACCTCCCCAAGTCAGTGTCCTCAACATATTCACATCTGTAGAGTCCCCTTTTGCCATGTAAGTTCATGTCACAATTTTTGAGGATTCTTTAGGAGCCACGATTCGATCAATACAGTCATAAAGTGGCTTGAGAATAAAGGTAATGATCATGCATGATGTTTCCACAGGTATAGGCTCTTAATACTGCAGCAAGGAAAGAGTTTGCAGGGAAATGGAGATGGCTTTCCCACCACGAGCATGCCAACCATTTTGATCCCAAGAACTTTTTCAAGTCTCCAAACAAACAAGGAACACGAAAGATTGCTGGCAATCCAACAGAAGCTGGAAGAGTCAAGAAGGGCCCGGTCCTGCCCACACTTTGACTTCGGACTTCTGGCCTCCACCACAGTGAGAAAATAAATTTCTAGTTGTTTTAAGCCATGTAGTTCATGGTAGTTTTTTACAGAAGCCACAGGAAACTCAGAGGGACAATGACTTCCACATATCTTCTGCCTTCTCAACTCTGCATAATTGTGGCCAATTTTAACCCAAAACAATACAGGAAAGAAATTCTGGGAAACACAGCTCCAGCTTAGCTGACATGACCTAGAAGAAAACCAGTATGTACACCCCACCCAGAAAGGATGCTTGCTTAGCAGCAGAACTACCCCTATGTCAATCTCCAGGGAGGAAGGAGGTGGGATGGTGTTGACGACGAAGATGCCAGAGGCAGTTGGAAGGAAGGGTGGGTAGGGAAGACCTTCCCTTCTGAAACAGGATGGTAGAGCTTGACCTCAATTCATGGGTAAGATGAGGGAAGCATATGGCGAAGTTGGGGAGAACAGCATGCAGAGAATTCTGCAGCCAAGAGCTTCCTGGGGAGATGCCCAAACCACGGTTGGTGGGAGTTCCAACATCTTACCATGTCTCCAGGTCAATCCTGAAGCATCTTCTTTCCAGCACATTTGGTCAGGGTAGAGTCTGCCCATGCTTTAATCCCTGCAACAGCTCCTTGTTGACAAGTAAGTTCCAGTTGGAAGGACATCGGCTATACCAGGTGCTGGGTCTGACCTGACTGCAAATTATGGGGATGCTCACCTTTGAAAATAAGAGCCTCCATCCAGATGGGTTGCAGGACAGTGATTCTGCACAGCAGTCTTCAGCCAGATGTCTCTTTTGTGACAGGCTTTGCTACATGAATCCTAAAGGTGGCTAGGTTGCCAATTGCATAGCGCAGTTTCAGGGGAAATGACATGGTTGGGATGTATCTGGGGCAAATGCTGTCCTCAAGATTATTTATGATGCAAATATCCTCAACAAAATACTGGCAAACCAAATCCAACAATGTATCAAAAGTCTTATGCACTGTGACCAACTGGGATTCATTCCAGAAATGCAAGGATAGTTCAACATAAGAAAATAAATTAATGCAATATACCACATTAATAGAATGAAAGAACAATATCACACGATCATCTCAAATGACTCAGAAAATGCATTTGACAAAACCCAACATCCTTTCATGATAAAAAAAAACACTCAGAAAACTAGGAACAGAAGGGAACTTTCTGAAAATGATAACAGGCTTTTATGTAAAACCCACAGCAAATCTCACACTCAATGGTGAAAGACTGAAAGCTTTTCCTCTAAGATCAGGAAGAGGACAAGGATAATATTCTGAAGGGTGGTAAAGCTGGGCAGGGGAGAACACACAATTTGCGTCAATAACGGGACGGTTTTGCTCTAGAGCAGGGGTTCCCAACCAGGGGCGATTCTGTCTCCCAGGGAACACTGGGCCATGTGTGGAGACATTTTTGGTTGTCACAGCTGGGGAAGGGGGTACTCCTGGCATCTAGTGAGTGAGGG